>LPNX010141364.1:115816-156774 GCA_001517045.1 Pseudotsuga menziesii
GAGTCTTTGATATTGTTGTTCATAATGCACCCGGAGGTGTAACAGAGATCGGTGCCTCGAGGTCACTTTTCAGGGGTTCCCGAGTCCTTTTGGTATTTTGCCACCGTAACGGTTTGATTGAGGAGTTGGATTTTTTCCTGAGGTGGTTAATTTGGGGAGAGTGAATCCTAATTATTCTAGTCACTCGCGTTGCTTTTGATGCATCTTGACTGATCGTATGAACCGTAGCCAAGTGCAGAGCATACACACTGGAGTCTTGTCAATTTTAGTAAATTTTAAAAGTGTGTTCTTGTTAAAAAAGAAGACCCTCTAGGAATCTCTTTCGGTCCAAGTGGATCTCAATCGGGAAATCAAGGAGGGGTTAATTTTATTGCTTGCATGTGAAAAATAACAATGAAAATGGAATCAGAGATACACAACACCGAATTGCTAATTAGTCCTACAACGCATCTCTTTCCCCTTACGGGTCAATCGAGAAGTCATGGGGTAAGTAGTAGGATTACTTTTGAATTGAAAATATGGAATAATGAAAAATGTTATCAAAGTATACAATATTGCATGTCAAGACTAAACTAGGATAGAAAAAAGAGAAAAATTCAAAAAAGTGAAACAGATGTGGATCCCCCTGCGAGGATGGGGAGCGGGCTCGAAAGAGCCTGCTCGAAATGATTCCTTTTTTATTATTATTGGTTACAATATAAGAAAACTGAATTATGCACTTTGTTCCTTGTTATCAGGGATCCAAAGTCTTACAAAAAGCTTGTAACAAGCTGAAATAAAATCACAATGGTGGGGGAAGCCTTTGGGAAGCTTCGGTTTGCCCAAGAGTTAGAAAACGGGAAGAGTCTCTTTCTCTTTTTTGTTAAACCTGATAAAAAAAAGAGATAAATTAAAATCAAATGTTCCCAAAAACACTTTGAAATTGTTTTGGGTCGCCACATATATTATAAAAGAAAAACTAAGTAAAATTTGTCCAAAAAGGGCTAATCTAGTTTTTCAAAAAGGAACCAAGGAAAGAAAGATTTCCTTGGGATGTTGGCTTGCTGTTTGGGAAGCCAATGAGATATGAAATTTTCATGCAGAATATGAAACTTTAAAGAACAGGAAGGGAAACAACCTTATTATCAAGCTACAAATTTTCTTTATAATGCTTGCAAAAAGGAGGGTAATTTCAGCCATATCTCTTCAAATATAACTTTATATGCAAAAAGGAACTGATATCTAAACTTAAGAAAGGATCTTACTAAATAGATCTATATGTTATTTTCTTAATGAGACATATCTAAGCAATAAGATTCTTAAATAGTAACCAATTTGAAGAAAATTTAAGATTTTGAAGGAGGAAGAGGAAAATAGAAGTGCTTGTTGCTAAAGCAGATCTGCAAAATAAAATTGTTAGTGAAGCACCGAGGGGCACAATATTTGCAATATTTGTTGGAAAAATAGTGGAATCAAACCTAAACCACAACTCTTCCAATCACGAAAAACCTGTAAGCTAAACAACAAATCATGCAAACAAAACCATTAAATCTGAATGATACATATGAGAAGTAGATGATATAGCATGAAAATAATATTTTTAGCATGAAAATATTAGCTCATTCAAACATATGTATAAAAATAGGAGTAATTAAGATTACTTACAATGATCTATTCCTATGATTCCAATAATCATTCAGGAAGACAACAGTTTAATGCAAAAATTGGAAAAAATAGCAGTTCACCTGAAAAAGCAGCATGGTAATGATGATCCACACATGAAAAGTACTCCACAATTTATCCTACAAAGCTTCTCTTTATTTCAAAAACTGATGATCAATACAATATTACAATAGCAATCCCTTCAATCCAGCTTTAACTAGCTTGGAAGAGGTAATGGTTGCTTTATTTATAGCAAAAATAAGAGATCCAGCCCAGGGGGGCGCAAATCCCAAGGAGAGAGAGATTGCAGCTGCATGTGGGGCGAATATGGGCATGATTTATGTCTAACTGAACCTGATTTGAGTCTCATTGAGTGCAACTATCAATCAGATAGCTGATCTGCATGACACATCAACCTGCTGATTGAAGCATCCACCAAAACTGAACCAGAAGGGCCCACATGTGTGGATGAGAGAAGGAGGGCACAATTCCCAAGATTGCATGTTGTGGTGCACTCCCAGATCAACCCAGATCACCTCCTTTAGTTAAGTATTTGTCAGATATAGTCAAGCCCAAGCCGATGAGACTGATTTCACTCAAATCGGAGCAAATCCCAATGATTTAGGATTTGGGGTTTTCTCCATTATTTAATTACTTCATCAATTAGATAATCAATATTTGATTTTTAGGGATTTTTGACGTGAGTGATGGAAAAATCACTCAAAACTTAGAAAAAGTGGGTCTATGGGTTTACATGGTGCTCTAAGCTTGAAAATGAGCACCCCCACGACCGAAACTGATTTCCGAGCCCACTTTTATTACAAAACCAATTTTTCGAATTAGACTATTAAAAAATAACCCAAGTTTTGTGGAAAAAATAAAATTAAAAAAAACTTAAAAAATTAAAAAAAATTAAAACCTAAGGGGACTTAGACATTTTCATATGACTCGACCATGATGCCTAACATGTTTATACATTGACACATAGACTCTAATAACCTCAATAGGCCTAAATGCCAAGCCGACCACCCCAACTTTGGAGGTATTGAGTGAAAAACTCAGAAATTATCGGTTGTTTATTCAACAATCAATAATAACCAAGGGAAAAAACACCCTGGGATGATTAGATTGATAAATAAAGTCTAAGAGACCAAGTCTTTTACAGACACTATCATGCTAGAAAATTTTATTACAACTCCCCCACGGGGTATGAACATGTGATATAGTACAATAGGCACTTCCCAAAAGCAATTCAAAAGGTCTTCTGAAGTCTGAACAAATCATGTTTTTCCGGTTCACCAGGTTCACTTGATAAAAAACCACTAAGTACAACTTAAGTGGTAACAACATGAACTAGTGCCTATGGTTAAACACTTCCCCTGATTTAAGGGATGGGGAGCACAAAAAGACTGATCTGTCATCAATGAGGGTTCCTACCCTGTTAGAATGATCAAAGTGGAGCACCTTAACTGCAATAATTGAGTTTAAAACACACAATATACCAAGGTTGATCAACATAGCCTAGTTTTGGACCATATGATATAGCATGAAAGCTAATGAAAATGTATCCTAGGTTTATGACCATGGTACTAAGGTGGATTAATACTCTAACACCCCCCCTTAAGTATAACTTAGTATAAATTACGCCAAATTATTAATGGGACCTTGGAAACTAAGGCTCAAGTCACCTCTTACAACAAAATTTTTATTAGTCCATATAACCAAGGTAAGGAGGAAAACTTCATGGGAACAAAACCTCCCATCTAAAATGGACATGTAGAAAAATATGAAAGTGAATATCATCCATCACCATGTGTCACCCACTCCAAGAAGGGATCTCATATAGGTGAATGTCTTCTCTGTGAATCTCTTGGTGAAGATGTCAGTAGTTTGCTCTGTAGATGGGCAATACTGCAAGGATATCACCTTTTCATGCACCAAGATCTTGATGTAGTGCATGTGTATCTAAATGTGCTCAGTCCTCTATCTCTGCATTGGATCAGTGTAAATATTGATTTCACTTTGATTGTCACACCAAATGACTATGGTGAATCAAACACAAATCCAAGTTCCTCAAGATTACCATGCAACGACACACATTGTGTAGTTGCGTTCATTGCTCCTCTGTACTCAGCCTCGACCTAAGAGAGGGAAATGGTGTGTTTTTTCTTGCTTGAAAAGCATATGAGACCATTTTCAAGCATGAATACATAACCTGAAGTGGAATTTCTATCAATGAAATCTCCATCCCAATCAGAATCAGTAAATCCAACTAGTTCTAGTGGAGAACTAGCAACATAGTGTACCCCGAAGTGTTTGGTTCCTTGCACATAATTGAAGATCCTTTTGGAATCCTATAATCCTTCCAATGGATATCATGAGGCTCCTGCATATATCTAACAACAACACCTATGGTATATTCCAAATCAGTTTGAGAGTGTGTAAGATACAACAAAATCCCAACTAGTTGTCTATACAACGAGTTGTCCACCAATGGAGATGTACCAAAATCACCTAGTTTTATTCCTAAAAGGAATGAGCACTTGGATGCCTTAAATTCAGTAATTTTTAACTTCAATAACAGTTCTACAACATACTTTGGTTGGCTGACTTTGATCCCTAAATATTTATCAATCTCTAATCCAAGAAATTGCCTCAACAATCCAAGGTTATCCATAGAGAATTCACTGTGCAAAGAAGAATTAATTGATCTAATTTATTTGGTGAAGCTACATGTAATCAAAAGTTCATAAAAATACAGAACCATGACTTGTAATAATACACCAACATGCTTCACATACACATTAGGATCAGGTTTACATCTTTCAAAGCCAAGCGACAGCAGAGAATTGTCCATGTTGGCAGACCAAGCCCTTCATGAATGGAACCTTCAGGATGCTGCATATATATATCCTCATGAAATTAACCATGGGGAAAATAGATTTTCACATCCATGTGGTGAACCTCCCAGCACTTAGATGCAACAATGGCTAAAACTAGCTTGATAGAGTCCATCTTTGCAACCGGTGCAAATGTCACTATATAGTCCACTCCTTGGACTTGAGAGAAGCCTTTATAAACCAACCTAGACTTATACTTGATATATGAACCATAAAAAACCATTTTTTTCAGATAGACCCACTTGCATTGCACTAGTTTCCTCTTGGAGGGCAAGGGAACCAATTCCCAAGTATCATTGTATTGCAATGAATTGAAATCTTATTGCATGGATGTTTTCCATATTGGGTCAAGTGATGATTTATGATATGTCTGAGGATCATATCCAGCCATCATGAAGCACCTATATGAAATATTAGATTCACAAGTAGAGAAGGCATTGTGAATTTGAGATCTAGTCTTCTTAGGGTCTCATGGATCACCAACAAGATCCCCAACTGCTTCAATGATTTTCTCAGCCCATTTTGGATGAATGGGTGAGTCATGATATGAATACATGTCATCATAATAACCATCAATATCAGAATCAGAAAAATCAGATAAGGATTCATCACTTACATCATCATGGAGTGGAGGATGTGAGCATTCCCCTTGAGCTAGTTTGGTCTCCTGCATGAGGTATTCTTCGAATTGTACACTCCTTTATATGAATGTTTTCTAAAATCAAGGATAAAAGAGATTGTATCCATTTTCATATTTATCATATCCAACCATAATGGACTCCTTTCTTTGATCTTACACGGCCTTTCCCTTCTTGGGAGGAATCCTATCCCAAGTCTTTGAGCCAAAAAACCCTGAAATGAGAAATACTTGGCTTGTGACCACACCAAGCCTCATATGGAGTTTTTCCATATAATGATTTGCATGGAGATCTATTTTGGACATATGCAACACAGTTGATAGCTTCATCCCATATATTAGGATTCAAATCCTTTTCCTCCATCATGCATGTAGCCATCTCCTTGAGAGCTTTGTTCTTGCACTCCACAACACCATTTTGCTATGGTATGTAGGGAAAAAAATGTTGGATTTGGATACAAAATTCCTCACAAAACTGCTGCAAACTATTATTCACATAATCCCTTACATTGTCAGTCCTAAAAATCTTGATCTTGTTCCCACATGAATTTTCAACCAAATCTTTCCAAATTTTGAAAGTCTCAAAAAAATCATATTTTAGCTTGAGAAAACACACCCAACAGTACCTTAAGAAGTCATCCATGAAGGTCAACACATACCTTGAGTTCCCATAAGAGGGTGTGGGAATAGGCCCTTGGAAAACCAATCAAGCACCAAATCAAGCACTTGGAAAACCCTCCTTGCCTTCCCTTTCCCATATATGCGCTCAACATGCTTTCCCACTACACATCCTTTGCATGTGCCATTGGAAAACTTGATAGAAGGAAGCCCTTCCACCATGCTTTTTTTGCTCAATGACAGAAGGTACATGTAGTTGCAATGACCATATATATCATGCCACAACTTGCTTATATTATTGTCATGTGAGAGGAGCACATTCCCTTGTGAGTATGGAATGAGGTGAGAGAATTTGTACATTCTCAAATCATGGTCAGCTACACCTACTGCAACAAATTGGACCATAGATAATTCTAAGACCTCTACAGCATTTGGAGTAAGTATTACTCTCTTAGATGCACTGATGTGTGTCATTTGATACACTGAGAGTAGGTTCACTACTATATAAGGCACAAACAACACATAGTTGAAGTACCCATCTTCAAGATCAATCCTGCCAATCCCTTTGGCTTGGATCTCTGAATCATCACCCATAAGAATGGATGGACCATTGTAAGGATGTAGGGACCAGAAGGAATCTTTCATGGAGGACATGCACTTGGAAGCACCTGAATCTATGATTAAGGAAGAAGAGCTTGAATATCCAACAACCAAAGCATGGCATCTCTCCTTGTTTTCTGAGCTTGAACCTACCTATTTCTTCCTTGAGCCTTCTGGTAGTGGGATGTTTCTCTTCTCAAGCTATTGCATCATCATATCAATGGTTTTCTTCATGGATGCACTCTCTGGATTCGAACCTTTGTGATAGTAGGTGCATTTTTTCTTCTCTTTCTCCTTCTTCTCTTTGTCCTTGGTAGGATTTGAAACCCCATCTGAAGATTTGGGCTTCTCCTACTTCTTCTTCTCTTGCTGCTTTGAATAACTTTCTTTATTCTTGCCTTTGGTTGGATTTGAAACTCCTACATCAAGGGATTTATCCTTATTGGAATTGATGGTACCCATTTGCACCAACTTATCTTGTTCTTGAGTCAGTGAATCCATGAAGTTTTCCAGTGATGGAATCCTCCAATTTCAAGCTATGAGCTTGCTAGAGTGGAATGTTGACACAAACACTGAATACTCTAGCCCTAGCTTCAAAAGTATGGAAAATATCAGCTACTCATATTTCTCCTCTATGCCACATTGTTTTAGCTGAAGCACCAACGATTTGAACTTGGTGAAGAAGTACTGGATCATCTCAAAGTGAGTTAGGGTCATTAAGATCAACTCATTCTCAAGTTGGTGGTCTATCATCTCAGTAGGCTTCCCGAACAATGACTTGAACTTGAGTCATACTTCGTTGGGTGTTGTTAGACTGTCTACATGAAAGAGAAGATCCCTCTAAATGTTGAGACAAAGTATCCTAAATTCTTGTTGGCCCGATCCCGACAAACAAAACCTAGTCGACAGGGGTTCCACTCTGTCGATGCTCAACATGTCACAATATCTCTGAGAATCAACCCAGACAGGTTTTACCTTGTCCAACAAAACCCATAGAGATGATGAGGTCTCACCCAAGATGTTCAAGGGAGAATTGTCGAAACCAAGTTTCCACAGTATAGAGGAGGATTGGGGCATTAGAGATTCATTAGATTAATTTCCAGATATAATATACTTACTTTCTTAGAAGAATAACCATTCATAATGTCACATTATTCATTCATCATTACAGCAAATCTACCAATGGGGAAAACTAATCTAAAAGATGACAGTATCCATAAGCATAAAGCATCGCATTATCCATTCATATGCAGATCTATTCATCATTCATCATTAGAATCGAAGTGATGTAAAATAGGAAAAGATAAAGGGAAACATGAGTTCAGGTCAATCCACATCACATCATATTAACTCCATAAAACAAATCATAGATCAAAACAGACAACGATCCAGTATCACATCCGGTATTCATTCTCCATGTCTATCTTCTTACATGCATAATTTTTCTATTTATAGGCTTGCGCCTTTCCATTTAGGGTCCACTTCTAACAAACTTAACCACTAAGGACCAATATTCCGAAGAAATGGTCAACAAGTACAAAATGTGGCAGGAAAATTTCAAAAAGTGGACTATTTTCCACCTATTGCGCTATCTTTGCCTTGCATAGTGCCATGTGAGTATAAGAAACATCCTAGATTCTGCACAACTCACTTACCTCCAACCCCTTTCTAACAGACCCCCAACACAATCTTATGTCTCGTCCTCGAGCCACTTCAGATGGACATGGTGTACTCATTGGTCTTCATCTTGAAGTTGTTGTATTGCTGAGAAATTTCTGTGACCTGCACTCTAACTTTCTCAGCAACATCCTAACACATAAGCTGATCCTACTTCAATGGGTGCTCCACCATCTTTGCATTGATTTCCTTCTTACTGTCCTGCATAGCTTGCAGCACAGCAACAACTTTTGCGACAATTGGGCTCCAATCTCTTGGAACTCGTTGAGCTAGTTACTGCATTTCCATTGTCGCTTCTGATCTTTTACCACCCACTGGTGCAGCTCCTTTAACTCAACGGATCGCATGATGGACACAATGGGTGGCATGGTCCGTAGCACTTTCTTCAACGTGGCCAACTAGTTCTCGGCTTCCTAAAATTGTGTTGTAAGTTGTTCTAGCCGCTCATTGTTAACAATATTACCCAAAAAATTGTGTTGTTTCCTTTGCAATCTTCTTAGTATCTTGCTCCAATTCATCAAACTATGCCGCAATCTCTTCAATGGCGGTCTTTCGCTCCGCAACCTGCTTTGGTGGTGTGTTTGGGTAAACCATGGTGTTTAAGCAGCTGTTGTCCACCTGGAGCTGCACAATGACTTCTCCAAGTCGCTTGACCTTAGAGACTGCATCCAGTTTTGTTGTGCTCTTGTGGATGTGTTGACAGGCTGCATCAATAGCCTCTTTGACCTCTCCTCTGCTAGAAAATAGCTGCTCCTTTTCAATAACAAGGTAGTCAGTTTTCTTTTTCAATTCAGTAATCTCCGCAGCAACTTTCCTCTCCAATTCATCCTGCACCGTCTTCAAGGATTCAATCTCCTACACTCTTTTTGCTGTGAGCTGCTCCTTTCCCTGTTTCAGCCCCTCTACTTCCTTCGTCAGCTTCTCATCTTCATCCTGTGACTGTAAGTACCAGTCGTCGATCTCCTTCTATCTATCATCCAAATCCTGGATAGAGACCTGCTACATGTGTACTAAAGTCTGGTTCGATAGCTTGTTTATATCCAAGGAGATACTTTGCAAATAGTGCAGTGAGGAAGCCACATCTGCATTTCCTGTGTCGATTGCAGTCAAGGGAACTTGGATGTTCCTATCCCGCGGCTTGGTGCTAATCGGAAGGAATTCCTGCACAATGACACTCTCTGGTGCTCTCTTCAAAACAACATTATAAATAGAATATAACTTGTTTCTTACCTCAGTAAATCCTTCCTGGGTGGACTGGTGCATTGTAGTTGTTGCTGTATTAAATGAATCCATGACTGCCTTAATAATCTGCTGCAATTGGGCCTCCTGCACTGATTTAGTACTATTGTCGGCATCTTGCTACATTTTACGCTTTGTTTTGATCTCATCAAGGATGCGCTATGCATCTGGATCAGTATCAGTTGACAACTCTCCATCAAACTCATGAAGACTCTGTTCTTGGTGCGTAGGCTCTTCAGGGGAATCTGTAGGTGGCCCCTCTAATACTTTATCTGCACTGACCGACTCATGCCATTCTACCAGAAAATCCTGAACCAATACTTCCAATTCTTCATCCGTCACCTTATACGCCATGGGTAGCCATTGCTTATCAGGGTCGTGGTGTGCCTGGATCTGAATAGTGTGCGATTTGATGGAGATCCTCATAATCCACTGGTATTTCACTGCTCTTCCGTTTGATAACCTTGGAATTTTAATCATTGTTTCTTGAAATGCCTCCCAGTAGAATCAAAATTGGATTGCACAATCCATTTTTCGACTGGCCTCCTCCACCCACCACAAGTTTTGATATCGTGTTCCCTTGCACACTTTGGAAGCTTCAACTGTCATTCCTTGGTAATTGTCTGGCTCCATCCAAGCCACCACCACGATCAAGATTAGTATCCAACTATAAGAAAAAGGCCACTCTCCAGCCTGAACTACGATTGCATCCTTCGTTAGCTGATTCAACAAAAAGAGGGACTAGTTCATGTGGAATCCCTCGGTGCATTTCTATGCACATGCAATAACTCTCGAAGTGCACCGAATAGGGAAATTCTTTCTGAAAATCTTACTTGCCAGTATTTGGGCACCAATACGCACCATTCTGTCATTGGTACTTTTGATGCAATAGGATCTGCCATTGTGTTGCAAATCATACCGGTCCTTCAACCGAGCTGCCAGATTATTATCATTATCTCATCCTTTGAAATGTTGCTATGGGTCTTCCCCATCCTTCACCAATCCTGTAATCTTAGAAATAAAATCCATTGTGAGCATGATTTGTGTGTCCAACCACAATGTTCCTCCATGAAAACACGCTAGAATCTATTTGATGCATGCATTTTCTTCGTTCAACCACCCAAAATGTGGCATGTTAATAAGCCCCAATAACCCAGAGTTGTTCAGTCCTTCCACTCATGGATGCATAATGCGTAGGATGGGTGCTCCTGTGACCATAGGAAATGACTCATAGGGATCATCTTCTATGTCCTTCCAAAACAACAAATCATGGTCCTCATACTTCATCGTGATCAATGCAGGGATAATGTCGATGATGCATGTCATCCCTTTCGGCAGCGGCGGTAGTTTGGGATGATACTTCTAATTTTTTGTCAGATGCCAAGGTTTTGCACCAGGGAGGGTGGGAGAAATGTACCTTGGAATATCCTTCATAGAGATCCCTGTGCGAACCATCAAGTCGACTGCTCCCAAGCTAGAGGGACTCGTCTAGGTAGTTCCTTCTCCTTGCGCTCTGATGGAAGTTCTCATCTATCGCTTTTGTGGTGGTGTTGAGCTTGGCTTCTAGGCCTTCCACTTCCCCCATGGAGTCAATGATGATCCGACTGGCATGCTCATGATTTCTTCAACAATGGTAGTAGGTGGAACTAGGGACTTGTATTCACTCGATACCTCTACTATTTCGGGGGTTCTCAACATGCCAGACCAATATACCTCCTAGCTTAGCTAGCACACACCCTTTACTTCACTCTGCAACTCACACATTTCTCTCAACAAAACTTAGCTTCAAACGCTTCTCGGAAACTCGACTCAACACATCTCAAATGTTGCTTTTGACCTATGTTGAGGAACTTCTTATAGCACACATCCAATCCATCAGTCATCATTACTAAATCATTTGTGACCATCATGACTAAATCCTGCATTAATCACCTAAATCCACCATTGATTTTTTTAATCCAACGGTCGAATCATCCATAAATGCACATCGTTTCAACAAGCGCCGCTAGCTAACTATTTTCATTTATTGCTGATTTGACTCTATCGCATCCCTTCAGTTACCATAGTTGGGATAACGACTCTATGCAACTAAATCCTATGCTTGCGTAACCACTTCCTCTTGGTGCGCCCTTCTCTCCTCTGTCTAATCTACTTTCTTTTTAGTGCACAATGCTTCAGGAATTGTGTGATCCTTCCCCCATCTGATAGGGCTTCAAGAGGCTTCCATTCATGAGCTTTGGTAGTACCATGCCATCTAACTGCTATAATTGAACTATGCCCATAGAGGTAATATAATTGACAAAATATGGGCTAAGCCAGTGCATTTGTAGCTTACCCGAATTCTTCAAGAACTTGCCGTCATATAGCAACACCAAATATCCTTGCTAAAATTGTTTGTTCTTTATGTGGTGATAATTCCACGCCTTTTGTTGGTCTTTCTCAACGCGCTAGTGGAAACCCACAATGAAACAGTCTTTTTTAAGATGTACCAGTTGCGCTACATGCTCCTCTAGCGCAATATCATCATCCATTTCAGTCGCAGGAGCAATGCGCAAATTGGGAATGATGTATTCCATAGGCATAACTACCTCTTGCCCATATACCAATTTTAACGGTGTTTTCCCCGTCAATATCTTGCATGTGGTGCGATAGGCCCACAACACTGTAGGAATATTTAGATCCTAGTAATCTTGGTTAGTGTTACATACCATGGTAAGTGCGTGCTCCAATATTTTGTTGAATGCCTCCACCTTGCAGATGGTAAGGTGTACTTTTCTTGTGTTGAACTTGCAATTCTTTTGTCAGCGCACTTACTGTACGGTTGATAAAATGACTACCTTGATCACTCATCAATATTCTTGGGCACCCAAACTGTGTCACAATATTCTTGAATAGAAATCTAGCTCCCATCACATTAGTAAAGTCCACAACTGGTGCAGCCTCTACCCATCACGTAAGATAGTCCATCATAGTGATTATGTAGCACGCACCAATTCTTTTCCCAAGTAGGTTGATTATACCCACAAACTCTACCGTCCATTTATCAAAAGGTTACAAAGTTACCTGGGGTACGAGTGGCATATCATCCCATCACGATGGTTTCACAATATGTTGATAGACATCACAGCTCCATGCATAACCTACTGCATCATTATGAAGAGTGGGCCACTGAATCCATGCATGAAGCACCTTCTGCATTGTAGCCTGTCCTCCATAGTGTCCCCCAGCTATGTCAGCATGTGTTTCTTCTAAAATCTGCTCTTGTTCATGCGGGAGGACACATCGCCGTAAGATTTCATCAAGTCCCATCTTATACAAGTGTCCAACAATCAACTGAAAGTCAGAAGCTTTAACCACCAACTGCTTCTTTTGACTCATGGAAATTTCTTTTGGTGTGACTCTTGTCACTAAGAACAGGATTATTGGAGGATAATGGTCATCTTCCATTTCAACTTGAAACAACTACGCATCAAGAAGTCCATCTTCAATGTTAGTAGGTTCCTCACCTGTCTCAATTTTGGACAAATGATCAGGGCCAACATTCAAGCGACCCAACTTCACGATGATCTGAAAATCAAATTCCTGAAAGAGGAGTAGCCATCTACGTATCTTTCCCCCCAACACAGGCTTATTGACCAGATATTTTAAATCCGAATGGTCAGTAAACATCTTGAAGTGACCTCCTAGAATATAATGCCTGAATTTCTGTAGCGCATAAACCATCACTAGCCCCTTGCGTTCCATGGTTGTATAATTATTCTCTATGAATGATAACTTTTGACTCGCAAAAGCAATAGGGTGATCCAAGTCACTATCACCTAGCTACGCGAGCACTACTCCTAGTGTTGATGCAATTGTAACTTTGGAATGTATTCATGTGTATTTCTTATCTATTGTAACCCGATGTTTATTCCGGGATGTATTTGAGTCATGTCATGCCCCGATGTTCCGATCGGGAAGTTTCTATAATGAGAAAGTCATGTCAAGTCATTGTGGGTAACCCTCCTATTGGTCAAGGGTTAAAGTCCCCACAGTTGTGGGGCCCTTGGGTTATTAGACTATCCTAGTGAATTCGACCCTAGGTGAGTCATTGTAAGTTGGGGCAATAGTCCCCACCATTGTGTTACCCTCCTATTGTTCGGAGAAGGCAAAGTCCCCACAAGTGGTGGGGCACTAGGGTTATTAGACACTCCTAGAGATGTCGGCTCTAGTAAGTAATTATTAAGTGAGGACAACATGTTGGAGTGCACTTCAAGTGAACCAAAGCATATAAATAAAGAGTGAGAGCCTCTCTATTTATCACTTGCAACACATCACTCACTCACTCAAGTGTGACACATTAGTGAGGAAGGAAATACACTGGGACTAGACAAGAAGAAGACTACTGCTGTCGGGAGTGCATCTTACTGTTTTGTGGTCTTACCATTTTGTGCTGATTCTATCTCTGAGGAAGTTGTGGGGTTTTCTCCATTTATGGTTTCCCCGATCAAAACTCTTTGTGTCTCTTGTCTGTTGTGATGTGCTTAGGTTTTATTGATGTGCTTGTTATTCTCTCAGTGAAAAGATCCTAAGATCATAATGCTAGCTTATATGATGAAAAACTAACATGGTATCAGAGCTAACCTGAGAAGAAGACATTGTGCAGCTACAGAAGCTATGGATTCTTAATTTTTGGGTATCTCTCCACAATCTATCAGCAAAAGTATACTAGGATGACTCTCCATTGAAGGATGCATCTTTCTGTCGAAGCGGAATTCGATTTCGAGCATTTTCAGTTTTGGTGTGGGAAATTAGGGCTTTCTGCAGAAGAGGAATTTTTTGAGTGAGCCCAGAATAGGATTGTTCTCCTCATCAAAACCGAATTTTAGAGACCTGGATCAAGAAATTTGGTTGGGTGAAACTCTAGGAAAGTCAAACCCTAGTTTGACCCTGAGCTAGAAAAACCCTAAATACTAAAAATACTAAGTTTTGGTACATTCGCTATATCCTGAGATTGGTGAAGGCTCAAGCACTGAAAATTTCAGGGGCCGAAGATAAAATCTTTAAGAACACTATGTCCAAAAATCAACCTCATATTCGCTACATTCTGGGAGACATGATCCCTCCAAGTTAGGGTTCCATCCTCTTCCAGAATTCATCCCTAAACAGGACACCTAGGGATAATTGCAATATCTTGGGCTACAGAGGTCCAAATGGAATTCATGAAGAATTTATAGAAAGGTAATATAATTTACCTTCATTTATCTGAATATCAGACTCAGAAGATCAACCTGTGACACATGGCATGCCGTACAACTTCGCTGTTCTGAACAGTCCTATAACAGGTCACCTTGGGAAAAGGATCGTAAATCCCAAATGCTGAAACCAATTCTGATGAAACCTGCGTTTTTAGATCAGGGACATGTGGGGTTACCTCAGTGATAAATTTCATATGCAAAGGAGCAGAAATGTCAGATATATCATAGAAATAGTAACAGGAAGTTCTGCAGAAGAAATTGGAAAATCAGGGCTTCCTGTTCTGGGAGCTTCCCTCCACTGTTTTCAGAAAAGGAGTACATTGGAAAGATCCATTTGAAAATATCTATCTGTTTATCCAATCAGATCTAAAATATTCCAAGTTTTTAAAATTAGGGTTTCTGTGACAAACCCTAGATCAGCCAGCTCCGGAACCAAGACGGACACCTCAAATCGGTAAGATCTAATCCTTTGCTATTTTCATTTGAGGTTCTCATTTCAAAGTGATCGATCACATCAGCTTGATGATAAGCTTGGTGAAGTTGACAAATTCCAAGCATAGAAGTATTTGATCTCTCTGAAGAAAATGGATTGGACACCTACATGAGTATAGAGGTTCTAGTTTCAGAAGGAGATGAGGCTAGAAGCCTTACACAAGAAGAACTTGGTCAAGGCCAAGAAGATCATGGTTGATTCAGTAATAGATCAACTTGTACCAAAAGTGTCTTCCCTAAAGAAACCAATGAGGCTTGATTCCTTGACCAAGCTATTTGAAGGGAAGAACAGAAATCAGAATATGACCTTAAGAAACGAGTTGAAGAATGAGAAGATCCAAAATGCAGAGACCATACAGTCATACTTTACAAGGGTCTCTCAAATCAAAGAACAACTTGAAGCGGTAAGTGAAGAATGCAGAAGCGGTGATGGCCACCTTGAATGGCCTCCTAGGATCATGGGATTCATTCATGTGAGGAATGTGTGGCAGAAGGAAGTGATTACTTTTAGCAGACCTCAAGAAGAAGAAGAAGCTCGACTCATAAGAAGAGAAGAGAAGATGGGAGCAATTGAAGATCAAGCTCTCACCATCCAAAGAAGATTCCTCAAGTGATGAGGAATATGAAGATCTCAAATCTTGAAGAACTTATTATCCACCTTAGCATTTGGATAAGAAATGATGCTATCATGTATGAAGAAGATGATGAAGCTGAAGGCTCAAGAAGGAGTCCACCCACGAAACAAATAAAGATAAGTATTCAATTGTCATTTCATTATTTTGTTATGCATTTGTTGATATTCACTTGATGTATTATACATGATAGGATGTTTTCATTAATGACAGTATAATACTAATATGCATGTGATGGGTAAGTAGCTCATGGTGCTATACAACTCTCCATTGCTACTTATCTAGAATGAAACCTCTTTGCTGACATATTGGATTAGTGCACAATCTTAATGTTGTCCTGGTAGAGATGGAAGGCATCTAGAAAGTTTCAGTGAGATATGGATGAATGTTGTATTGGATAAAGTAGTTGCATAATCATATATTTATGCATAAGAACTTTCCAGTATAAATATTCCTTATGAAATGTTTCTAACCATACAACTGCATTTGACTTGTAGGAAAGACCGCATACATAATCACCTACAAGCAAAGAAGAATGAAGACTTGTTCTGAAGAACAAGTGACAACAGTTCAAAGACAAAGAACAATATGACGAATGCAGTGACATCATTGATGTAGAACCTTCCATCCACCAAGAAGAAAGGGAAGACTAGTTCAAGAAGAATGATGTCAGGACACAGTATCGAGACCTTAAGAGAAGTTCATAGTTCCATCATGCAGTAGATGGAAACATCGTGGGATACAAAGCAAGATTCATAGCACGAGGCTTCTCATGAAAAGAAGGCCTAGACTACAAAGAGACATTTGCAGCCAGTAAGAGCTTAAACACATACATGATGAGCCTGATGAAGATCTTAACCTTTGCTACAAAGTTGAAGTTGCAAGTCTATACACTAGATGGATACATAGAATACTAGTAGAATAGGAAGCTACTTGTCACTTCGGTACTGAATGTTTTCAGTGCATAGAGCACAGAAGACAGAGGGAGTATGATTCTTCGCTTCAGAGGGAGTGGCTACAGAATATCTTAAGGTTCGACATGGTACGACAGGATGGGAAAATTACTGATGACTCTAGGCTTTACTGAGAGTAAAGTGGATTCCAACCTTTGCTTCAAGGTTGAAGGTGAAAGACCAGTGATGCTCCTATTATGTGTCGATGCACTATTTTCTAGGCATGGAGGTGTGGACAAGGGAAGTATGCAGTAGAGATCCTGAATAGGTTCAGGATGATGGACTGCATGACCACACCTATGGCATTGAACCTGAAGCTATTGAGTGATGCTTCATCAAAGTTAGTTTATGCTATGATGTATTGTCAGATGATTGGGTCATTGATGTACCTGACGAACATGAGACCAGACATTTGCTTTGCTGTGAACACCTTGAGCCAATACTTGACAGATCCAAGAAGTGTTCACTTGACTGCTGCAAAGCATATTCTGAGGTACCTGAAGGGTACAGTTGATTATGGGCTCAAGTATGATGCGAATCAAAAGATTAACCTGGAAGGTTATGTTGATTCAGATTGGGCAGGCAGTGCCATTGACAGGAAGAGTACTTCAGGATGTTTCTTTAGTATGGGATCAGTTGTGATCTCTTGGTTTAGCAGGAAGCAATCCTGTGTGGCACTGAGTACAGCTGAAGCAGTGTATGTCGCAGCTTGTTCAGCTAGTTGTGAGGCAGTATGGCTGCGGAAGCTACTGTCTGATATATTTGATCTCCAGTTGGATGCTACTTGTATACATTGTGACAACCAGAGTTGTGTGAAGTTGTCATAGAATCTAGTGTTCAATGACAAGTCGAAGAATATCAAGATCAAGTACCACTATATTAGGGATATGGTTCAAAGAGGAGCAGTGAAGCTCTAGTATGTTGTGATGGAGGAACAGATAGCTGATGTATTGACAAAGCCATTGGCTAGGCTGAAGTATGAGTACTTTAGGGAGAGACTTGGTGTTCTCCAGATCGAGGTTCCCTCCAAGAGAAAGTGATGAGACCCATAGCCATTCTGACATGGTGAGAGGATTGGTTCCTTCCATGGTCAGATGTAAGGGATGAGCCATTATTTCATGGTGAGAGGGTTGCTCCCTTCCATGTCAGATATGAGTGCTGGCCAGTCTAATGAGTAGGACAGATGTAAGGGAAATTTCCATTCTAGGAATGGAGGAACCTGGTCAGTTACCATGATCATTCAGTGCAGGACTGAGTAGCCATTCTGATGTGATAGAGGGATGTGTTCCCACTTGATCAGATGTAAGGGCTGAACCATTCTGTCATGGCTAAAGGATTAAGTTCCTTCCATGTCAGATGTGAGTGTTGGCCATTTTGACGAGCAGGTCGGATGTAAGGGCAACTGCCATTCTCTAGGAGAATGGAGGCGCCTGGTCAGTTACCAGGTAGCTCAGTCGAGGAGGACCAGGGGCCATTCTGATATGACTATAGGATTGGTTCCTATAAGATCAAATGTGAGTGAAAGCCTTTCCATCACTGTGGTAGGATGTGTTCCCTCCTGGGTGGATGTAAGTGCAGGCCCTTTCATCATTGTGGTAGGATGTGTTCCGGCCTGGGTGAATGTAAGTGCATAAAGCTTTCATCATTATGGTAGGATGTGTTTTGGCTTGGGTGAGAGTCATTCATCATTGTGGTAGGATCTGTTCCGGCCTGGGTGAGAGTCGTTCATCATTGTGGTAGGATGTGTTTCGGCCTAGGTGAGAGTCATTCATCACTGTGTTAGGATGTGTTTCCTCCTGGATGGATGTGCCTTTCTGACGAGTAGGTCAGATGTAAGTGCTGAGCCTTTTCACAGATGTTAGTGATGTGATGTCCTATCATGCTGGTGAATGTGAGTGCTGGGCCTTTCTGATGTGACTATAGGATTGGTTCCTATATGATCAGATGTAAGTGTTGGGCATTCCTTTCTGACGAGTAGGTCAGATATAAGTGTTGGGCGAAGACCTACCTGATGGCTAGGCCTACAACCAGCATGAAAGAAGGCTGGCTCTGTAGAACTTCCTATGACGAGATAGTACACACATGATGATGACCAGATGAGATCTAGATTGAGCTATCATCCAGATCCAGTTATGATGACTCCGAGAGATCTAGATCGAGTGATGATCCAGATACAACAGTGATGATCCAGATCGAGAGATGATCCAGATCCAGATCCAGATCGAGTGATGATCCAGATACAGTCCAGTGATGTTGATCCAGATTGAGAGATGATCCAGATCCAGTGATGATGTTCCATTATGATACAGATCGAGAGATGATCTAGATTCAGTGATGATGATTCATATCGAGTGATTGAAGGTTGGCCAAATGATCTTTGATTAGACCATACACTGTCCAATCATATATGTACACCTGTAAGAAATTTTGAATGAAATCCTTGAAAGAGGCAATGACGACCCGAGAGAATACCGCAGAGGAATTCTTCAACCCAAAAGGCATCACTATATATTGAAAACATCCCCATTCAGTGACGAGTGTTGTTTTATGTCAATCCTTAGCGATTCTGATCTAGTGATAGACCAAAAACCCATTGGTAAATGAGTACATTTCTTGACCACCTACTCCTTCAATTACCTCATCGATGAACGGTGTTGGAAATGGATCATGCATACAGGCATCATTTAGTTTTCTGAGGTCGACCCAGATCCGAACTTATTCGATTTTCTTGTATTGGACCACCATAGGACTAATCCATTCTAACTCTTCAATAGGTTCAATGATTCCAGCGTCCAACATATGATCAAGATCAGCTTTAACTCTTTCTTTGTATCACAGATTCTGACAATATGGTCTCTGTCGCACTGGTTTGGCATCTAGCTTCAGCGGGATTTTCATTTTTCCTAGGTCGCCCAACTTCCCTTTCATCTCTGAGAATTTTTTCGAAAACAGATATTGAAACTCATGCAGAAGATCCATAATCTTGGCCATGGTCTCCTCATCCCAGTAGTCCCCAACATTTGCGAAATTCAGATTCTCTTCCGTCCCAATCTTAAATTTCTTAATCTTTAGCGGCTGAGTCATGGGATCGGTTGGCACATCCAATGCTGTGACATATCGACTCCCTTTAGTCTCCAGAATATTAATATTTCGCAACTCATCATCATCCTCTGGATATCCAGACATGTTATAGCATTCCATTATCGATTGCATGTGGTAATGCGCATGTGGATCCATAGAATATGCATTTAGAACAACTTTCAAGACTACATTTTGAATGAATGATATGAAGTGCATTGTGGACATCAGGATTGGCATCTATGAAACTAAAAGTGTGGGAAAAATGAACCATCAACTCCTCTCAGGTAGTTATTTCTGTGCATAGCTCTATGGATACATACCGGGACCTCAACATTTCATCCAAGGTATGAATAAAGGCATGGACCCATTCATCCTTTGGTCGTGCTGCCCATAGTCTTTGACACTCCGTAAAATGGTTGTTAGGATCATTCCACTAATGATACTTCCCACTGTGGTACGCCTCTGCAGTACCAAAATGGACTGTCATCATCCTGTGACACTACGTCCATCTGTTAATCTATCTCTTATGAGCTACCCACCAGTGGGATGGAGTAGTCGTCAGTGCTTCCTCCAGTGCTAACAATCACTATGGCTCTAAGACTCTCTCTTCAAATACTCTTAAGAATGTAGACATTTCTGGTATCCCTTCATGTCCTAGAAATTCAGCAATTCCAGTCACAACATGACGTAGATATTGTGTAATCAGACCACACTTTCTAAAGGATACCTCATGTATGTGGTTTTTCCAATTCTCGAGTGCATCATCAGAATCAGAGGATGCAAAGATAACACTGCGCCAACCAAGTTCTCTTTCGGTATTCGGGTGCATATAGTCTTTAGATATGTTGTAAGCATGATCCCACCCCTTGAAAACTTCATCCTTCATAGGTTCAATGTATCTCCATCCCTCATTTGGATCCATGGGTGCGATGAATCAAATATCTTGGTTCTCGAATGTCATCATTCGCTTCTTAAAATTAATCATGACCATACTTCCATTCGCCCATCTAATCCCTAGCAGTGTGGGATAGGAGCCTTCCCCATTAATGACTTCAATCACATCTAAGTTAGCATGTGTTCTCATACCTTCAACATCGACAACCAAATTCATTACCCATCCAATTGGTTGCACCTTCAATTGGTTCACCAATCGCAGCTGCATAGGGGACTAACCCAACATTGGGCTCCCCATTTTCTGCCAGGGCTGCTTAGTTAGGGTGTTCACATATGATCCCAGGTCCAGGATGATTAAGTCCACCTCATAGTCACCTATCTGGATATTCATACGCATCTCTTTACCTGTCTTTTTATTCTGCAAAGAGTTCACTGTGGATTCCTTTAGCTCTATGTTCGGATGGTACAACAACCTCTCAAGCTCAACAAAGGCCTTAGGATCTCATTCCAGTGATAAGAATTTCTCAAATAACCACTGCAAGGTACCATGCTTTCGTGATGATCCTGCTTATAAGGATAAATCAAAGGTGGATGGAATTTCATAGATAGGTGACTTACTAAGATTTCATCTGATCAAGTCCTGATTTTCAAAAAATGTCTCTTTTTTAGTTGCAATATCGAATGCTACTTTATTCTTTCTAGCTAATCGAACTTGTGGTTGTGGTCCATCATCTCTCATCGTCGCACCTCCACAAGTTACAATGGTGACATTGAAATCTTGTGTTTTGGGCTCTAATGAAATCGTTGCAACTGTTGGACCTTGAGTTTGGTTCATCGGTGGAGCCTTGAGCCAGTGGTGGATTCTAGTTTACTAGTGGTTTCATCGGCTGATTCATAGTCTGATTCTAGAGTGGAACTTGATTCTGGGCCTGGCTTTGTACTTGGTTCTGGGTTGGTAGTTGATTCTGAGTCTGCAACTGGGATTGATTTTGTAACTGCAGAACATTCCTAGTTTTGCATCTTTCGATTAACTGCAGGCAGTTCTCCATGGTATGATCAATCGCTGCACAGTACATACATAAGCACTGCAAGTGTGGGAATTCTCTTTGATAATTCCTGAATAGTCCACAATTATAACATTGGAAAGATGCATGACCTCATCTCCCTCCTCATCCAAAGCCTCCTCCTCTGCCTTGGAATCCTCCGCAGAATCCTCCTTGCTGTGGATACCGTAGCTGAGCTACCTGCCGTGGTGGGGGATTTGGTTGTTGCTGAACAAAGTGTGGTTCTTGAACATATTGTGGCTACTCCTGGTCCATCTACATTTGATTATATGGCTACTGTGGTGTGAACTATGATTGTGGCACAAACTGCGGCTGCGACTGTGATGGAAAAAAATGCATTGGCGGCGGCAGTGTGTACTGCAATTGTTGTTGAGAACTTACCATCTGAGGCTACGAATGAAGTTTCAGTACTGCATGGTGACCTTCTACATTCATGAAATATGAATCATAACTTCTATCCTGAAGCAAATCGTATGCTCGACAGTCTCTATCCTCATGCTCGATTGAGTGACATAATGAATAGTATAAATTGGCAGGTTTCGACACCATATTTTTCATATAGCTGCATTCCTCATGTTGATGTACATAAACTTGAAATATGCGACACTAGGGCATACCAACACTAATCAATGGGTTCAGAGATTTGGATAATAGATAGTTTCTAAATTCGGGGCAAGTATCTTTGGTGTGGCCATCTACATGACACCGAATACACCAAAGATCTGCACATTTCTCCATACCTTTCTTGATATCCTACAGCTGGAGTGTGAGGTTTGCTAGCTGTGCCTGAATTTGATTCATATCGACTACACTTTCCCCGATAGGTGAATCTTTGAGCTTCATCACAATCTCCATGGCTTTTCTCTGTGTCACTATCTTTTGTTGCATTAATGGTTGTCGGATATGAGAAACCAATGATGCGATAAACCATTCTTTATGTTGGACATCACTCATAGAAAAACAAAATCTGGCCATCAGTTTCTTGAACCTCTGATCGAAGTCCCAAATGATCTCATTAGGAAATTTCTTGATTTCCTTCAGCTCCGTAATGTATTGTGCTTCCGACTTTGGTTTTCTGAATTCCTCAATTAGTCCCATCCGGATCTCATCCAATTTTTTTGCCAGAGTCTCCTGAGGATCTTGGATAAAATTCATAAACTATTCGAGTGCGCGATCCCTCAGAGTAGTCTCTAACTGTCCTTTCTTTACATCATCGTCAGTGGCCTATCTAACAGTCCACACTGCTTCACATAAAAACTAGTACTACTTGGGATCATCAGTCCCATTTCCATGGAACAATCATAGATTCATATTGTCACCCACCATCCTGGGTTTCCTTTCGACAGATGTTGATATACTACTATACTATTTCTAGCACTTCGAACAAGTCGACATGGGACTTGGAGTTTTTCCTGAGTTTGGAGTAGTGTGTGGAGGCATGGGTATGTTGCTGCTGGGGTTTGATCTTACCGTCATTCTCGGTGTAGCCTGGGCCTGGTCAGCCTTGTCATTACTGTAGGGTCACTTCATACCATGTGGTTTTCCTTCGTGATATTGTGTTTCGATTGCACTAGAACCTTCCCCTATCCACTGCCTCTTCTCTAGTCGTAACCTTGATCCTCCCCTTGTATAGCCACTTCCTTCCTCGACTTCCCTCACAATCTCATAAAAAATTGCACCCATCTACCCCTTATCTTCTCATTTGTCTCCCCCCTTGGTCATGGTATCCATAGCCTCTGCACACCATAGTGCTACTACTCTAGGTGCATATTGAGTATACCATTTTCGCAAACCATCATTTTAATCAATAATTGAAGCGATAATAAGAACCTACCTCTGGGTCTGTTGAAGAACTCCCTCTCTGCTTTGCTGTAAAATTTATTGGTGTCGACAATGAACTCGGTCATATATCCCTCTAGGATATTATCCAACCAGACCTCGATGGTGTGTGATGCTCTGTTGTCAGTTTCCTACAACTCCTGGATCAGTTCAGGGGTCTAGTATGCCGGTTCTCCTCCTTGAAAGTTTGTCTTCTTATATGTGAATCACGCTAGTAAATTGTACAATATGATAGGAAATTTGCTACAAAAGTATTCTTGTGGACCATCATGTATATATCTTTCTAACCACTTATTTGTTGTCAGCCTAGGGTTATGATTTTCTACTTCAGCAAATTCTCTTATCTTTTGATCAAACCAATCTTGAAGTTCTGGTCATGTCGGATGCCACATCCATTCTTGGGTAACCATTTTTCAGATTCTAAATACCCTCCTCTTAGTCGCAATGAGGTCTCGACAACAAAACCATTTGTTGGTGCAATCACGACCAACAAAACCCAATTGACAGGGGTTCCACTCTGTCGACACCCAACATGCCACGACCTCCCTAAGCATCGACCCAGACATGTTTTACCTTGTCCAGCAACACTCACAGAGTGAATGAGGTCTCACTCAGGATGTTCAAGGGAGGGATGTCAGAACCAATTTTCTGCAATATAGAGGAGGATTGGGGCATCAAATATCCATTAGCTTAATTTCCATATCTAATCTACTTACTCGCTCAGAAACATAACCATTCATCACGTCATATTATTCATTCATCGTTACAGCAGATCTACTAGTGGGGAAAATAGATCTAAAAGATGATAGTATCCATAAGCAGAAAGCATTGCATTATCCATTCATATTCATATCTATTCATCATTCATCATCAAAATCACAACAATGTAAAACAGGAAAAGATAAAGGGCAACAGGAGTTCAGATCAATCCACATCACATCATATTAACTCCGGAGAACAAATCGCAGATCAAAACAGACAATGATCTAGTATCACTCTGTCTAGTATCACATCAAGTATTCATTCTCCATGTCTATATTCTTACATGCATAATTATTCTATTTATAGGCTTGTGCCTTTACATTCAAGGTCTTCTTCTAACAAACTTCTAACAAACTTAACCACTAAGGACCAATATTCCGAAGAAATGGCCAATAAGTACAAAGAGTGACAGGAAAATATCAAAAAGTGGACTATCACACTATCTTTTCCTTGCATGGTTCCATGTGAGTATGCATAACATCCTAGATGCTATGAAACTTACTTACCTCCAACCCCTTTCCAACAATGCTTCATCAAGCTTGTTGAAGTACTTCAATTTTTCTACAACAGAGTTGGGTTCGGCCTCAGTACCCATAGTGACTCTATATAGACCTTTTGACCTCATCTAGATCACCATTTTGGCCTTCCATTCGAAATATTTGAATGGGGTAAGAAATACATGAGTATGCTCCATTTATTCTTGTGCACTAAGTGACAGAAACACTTGTTCTACCGGCAATGCAAACACTCAATTTTTTCTAGAAAATTCCCTAAACAACAACTCAAACACTATGGATTTGATTTTCAGCTCCAAATGTATCTAATACCATGTGATAATTGATTCATAGTAGGATCTAGGAGATAAGGGAATACTCACAATTCGAGTTTACTCGCAATTATGCAGAAAAGCAGTAGAAACAATGAAATTAACACATAGAAATGTAGTCAATAACATAGTTTGTTATGAATTTATAACATGCTAATATGTATGGATTAGGATTATATTATTAGGGATAAATCATTATCCTTTGGAGGCCATCTAGATGCATACATGTGTCAGACTATGATTTGACATCAAAACCCCCCTAGGTGGACCAATGAGCTCCCAAACCATCCCAAACGGTCACAAATTCTAGTGCGAACAAGGATGGATCATGATGGAACATAAATGAGGGCATACTAGGCATGGGTGAGCACATGGGTGAATGGGGGTGGCTCTAGGAAGCAATAAATTCCCAAGGAGAGCCAAAACAACCAAATACATGCACTAGTGCCTATGATCAAACACTTTCCCTAATTTAAGGGATGGGGAGCGCACCAAGATTGATCTATCATCAATAAGGGTGCTTGGACTATCAAAACAATCAATGTGGAGCGCCTCAACTGCAGTAAATGAGTCCAAAACACACAATAGACCAACGTTAATCAACATAGCCTAGTTTTGGACCATATGACATAACATGAAAGCTAATGAAAATGTATCCTAGGTGTATGAGCATGGTACTAAGGTGGATTAATGCTCTAACAAGGTTTGACTATGTAGCTGATGCCTTTTTCAATTAATTTTTTTTAAAGCAAATAAGGAATCATGGAGAAAAAACTTTCATGGATGTCAGTGTAAAACTTGGTTCTTACGTTGTCTAGCATAATTTCTTTCCTAAATTTATTTCTCTTCACAGAATGTTGTCTATTTTATCAACCCACTAATGCAATTTTTTTCATCCTCCATTACAAATATTTTACATCAATAATGATTCATTATTACCTTCCAATATGGTCATGCACGCTATTGAGGAATTTATTTATTTCTTGAGGAATGGCCTTTGTAAATCGCTCATGTGATTATGTAAAAAAAAATTCTTTGGCCTTTGCAACAGTTGACTTGTTTCTTCTACCATAGTTATGAACATAATTGGAAACATTACTATTCCACCACTCATGTATTTTTTCCTCACTCACCATTTATGTATGAACGTTCATTCTTCATCTTGGTTTAGTACTACCGATAATGAAACCCATGTTGTAATATGTGGGATTACATGTGGTTACTAGTAGTGCATTATAAACATATAAGAATATATACGAACATACATACATATAGGGAATGAAGAAGAAGCAGTGGTCACACTATAAACAAGTATTATATTAAATCACAAGGCCATATTGTACAATGGAGGATAATCACCTTTGATATCTTAATGGATTCTCAACAACCTATATATATGTAATGTACAATCAGTTAGACAGTTGTACAACGGTTAACTTCCTTATAGTAAGCTTAAAATAATCGACTAGACTGAGCCAACCATTAGGTGTTTGTTCAAGAGGACCTAGTCAACTCAATGACTAGGCTCCTCCAACATACGTCATGATAACTCAAGGAGTTCATCTGGTGGCATTTCATTCATAAAATGTTAGTGATATTGTTCACAAGTATTTGGATAATAAAAGGGAACTATATTTACATATACAATGGAGACACTACATTCTAAGAAAATAAATGGTCATGCATACAGACCATAAGCCTCTATAGTTCACTTTGTGATAGTCTAACTTATAGACTATGAGGCAAGTCAAGTGGATTAGTTACCTAAAACAATTTAAATTAGTAATTAAGAATAAAAAATGAAAATCCAATGCAACAGTTGATTGCATTAGCTAACCACCAGTCACTTAACTTATTATAGTGTTAAGTATGCATGGTTATGACACCATTACTTGGCCTCAAATGTGTGAAGTATACATTGGAATATCCTCAATGTATAGACAACTCCATACAAGTCAATCGATTTCTATCAACTATGATGTGAAGGAAAAGTTGCTTTAGAATTTAGGACAACTTTGTGTGCCTCTAGGCGTGTATAGATAAAAGTTCATTTAAGATGCACACTATAGAAAAATAGCATGTCATTTTGGAGTGGAAAAGACTCTCACACTACTCTAGAATTATTTATACTTGCCTTCACTCAAGATGAATTTCGATAGGTATATTAATTCATGCATGGTTTGTGCACCTTGAAGCCATCGAATCAATGACATGATTTGTAAATACCCTTTCTCATTCCAATTAGGCCACAAGAATCCATGGCCTTGGACTATTTGACTGTATATTCTGTCACCAAACACCATCATGGTTCAATATTGGTAATGGTTGATGGATTCTCTAAAATGGGTATCATCATTCCTTGCAAGAATACCAAGACAAATCAGTCTACTCGGCTCTTTTTTTGGCATGTTTGGAAACACTTTGTCTTACCTACTATAATCATATCCAATAAAGATTCCATATTTGTGAACACTTTTTAGAAAATAATCTAGTAGCATCTTGACACAAATCTATCTATGTCGATCACATTCCTTCCTCAAAATGATGGACAGATGGAAGTTGTCAATTACATGGTGGTACAATTTCTTCGCATGTACAACCACAAGAATCATAAAACATGAAATGAAATTCTCTCATACATCCAACATAGATATAATCGAGCAAAGTGAAATTCAATAGGAAAGAATATGTTTAATCTCTATTGTGGATTTTATCCCTCAACACCCATCGACTTAGTCAGTCGACTGAATTCTTTGGTCAACACAGACCATGAACAACAAGAACTCGAAAAAACACTCAAGTTCAAGGATACAATTTGTGAGATTCAGAAACAAGCATAGGAGATGTTGTATCGAGCCAGTGAGAAATCCAAGGCTCAACATGACAAGCATCATATTCCTCATTCATTCAAAATTGGGTATCATATATGGTTGCATCTCAAGAAATAAATATTTAGTGTACCACACAAGAATATGAATCCCTTATGATATGTTCCTTATGCCATTCTTGAGAAAATTAGGGAAAACAATTTTAAGCTCAACATTCCACCATACCTAGGTTTGCATCCAATATTCAATGTGGACTTTATTCAACCGTATTTTCCACCAATATGAGAAAATATCGACTTATAATTGTTTAAATTTATAAATCTTAGGATCCCCATGCCTAAATGAATTCACTATGAAAAGAAGGCTATAGAAGAGAGAGATAATTAGTGTAAACTGATCAAAATATTCATGGAAAATTTCACACACTTGGAGGCCAAATTTGTCAGCATAACATTAAATGAATTATCATTAAAATATATTTACTACAATGACTTTACAATAGGAAATATTCAAATGCATTAGTTAGGATTCGAATTCACCAACTTAGTCTGACTCTGATGCTAACTCAATGTGGGAAAATCACCACTAGAGCTCACTAATGCAACTCTGGACAACTGAATTAGTTCACAATTAGTTAACTGATACATGTAGGTGAGAAAATTCTCCCAACCTCCCTAAAATAATGAAAACTAGCACTAAAATAACTGAAGATGAACTAACTGATGGGAATTAGAGCATAACAAAAATAACAGAACACCGACTAGAGTCAACTGCTGGTGACTACTGGTGGCAATCAGAGTGGGTTCCTAAATTAAAGGATTGGTCTCTAGAGCTCCTAAACTCATGCATATAGGAACATTAAGTGTTCGGTGGTCCCCAAATGAATCCCCCATGGCACTACTGAAGGGGAAATAACCCGCTACTCTAGGAAAATACAAATATACTATGGTGGTCAAGGGAGTATTAATTAATTCATCTTAACACCCCCCCTCCCTTTAATCCTAACTTGGAAAACCTAGGCCGTAGAAACTAAGACCAAAGGTCACCCATACAATCTAAATGCAAAAACGATTGTTAACAAACCAAGGAAATGGGGAAAACCTCATGGGAACCCCCCCGTCAAAATAAGCAGGAAAACCAGGAACAATAACTAAATCAAACCTTTATAGAAAAAATATATCTCATATAGAAAAATATATTTTCAGTGAAATACTGGTGAATATGTATGCAATCTTCTCCTATGTAGGGAATTAATGTATAATTATGGCCTTACTATGCACTAGTTCTCGGATGTACTGCATGTGGAATTCAATGTGCTTGGTTTGTTTCTTCTGAACTAGATCAGTGGATATCTTGATTGCACTTTGATTATCATAAAATATGTCTACTGAAGGAGAAGTGTGAATGCCAAACTCTGCCAGAATCCCATGTAGTCAAACTTCCTAAATAGTTGCATTCAAGTCCCCTCGATACTTTGCTTCAACTAAAGAGAGAGAAAGAGTTGTTTGCTTCTTTCTTGACCAAGAGATTGGTCTATATCCCAGCATGAACACCATTAAATAATCATACTACCTCATACCATGGTCACATATTACCTAGGACATACATTTATTTGTTTTTTCACCTATTGGTTATGTTGGTATCCTAAGGTATTTGGGGGTTTTGTACCATTAATTACACCCTTCTCCCACATTTTGATCATTTAGGAGCATGAGTCCCCTAATTAATTATAGTTTCATCTCTTTGGGTGCCCCCACTCCTTAAAACAGGGAATTGGTTCCCATGCATTGAATTTGAGTGGTTTTTCTCTTTTGGACCATCAAATGTTTCCTAGATCCACTCTCACTCAACCATGCACACCAACACACCTAACCTACCCTTATTTATGACCTATCATGATTCACCTACGTTCACATCTCCATTCATGACAATTTTAGGTTTTTTGGGAGCTCATTGGTCCACCTAGGGGGGGTTGAGGTCCAATCTAATCCTGCCACATGTATGCGACCAATATTCCTTCAAAGGATAACAATTTTATCCTATTGTATTATATTCATGTTCCAAACATATGTACATGTTGTAAAATTATAGAAAACTCAGTTATTGGCACGATCTCTATGTGCTAATATTGCTCTTTTACACTGTTTTCTTCATGTTTTGTCAAATTATTTATTTGTGAGGATTCTCTTAGCTTCCAGAACTTGCTATGAATAAGAATTTCAAATGATACTAGATATATTTGGAGCTGGAATTTGAATTCACATAGTTCATAGGGTTCCAATTGCTATCTAGGGTCTCCTCCAGAAAAATTGAGAGTTTGCATTACAGGTTGTTCCAGTGTTCTTTGCCACTTAGTACGCAAGAAGAAATGCAGCAGACTCATATGTTTCTTACCCCATTCAATTATTTCGAATGTAAGGCCTAAATGGTTATCCAATTGAGGTCGAAAGGCCTCTATAGAGTAACTACGGGAGCAGAGAATAAGCCCAACTCTGTTGTGGAAAATTCTAAGTATTTCAACAAGTTGGATGAAGCATTTAGGATGCTTTGTCTTAGTATTTCGAGGGATGTTTTATTTCATGTAGACAGTCTTATAACACCCAATGAGGTGTGTCTCAAGCTCAATTCATTGTTTGGGAAGACAGGTGAGATGAGAGGGAACCAACTCGAAAATGAGTTGATCACATTGAGTCCAACTCACTTTGAGACGATCCAGGTTTTCTTCACCAAGTTCGAATCCTTGGTACTTCAGCTGAAACAATGTGGCATCAAAAATAAGGAAGAGGAGTTGATATTTTCCATTCTTTCGAAGCTAGGGCTTGAATATTCATTGTTCGTCTCGACATTCCACTCAGGAAAGCTGACGGTTTGAAATTGGAGAATTCCTACCTTGGCATACTTCATCGAGTCTTTGATTGAGGACCAAGAAAAATTGATTCAAATGACTACCATAAAATCCACCAAGGATCAAGCCCTTGCTATAGGTGTTTCAAATCAAGGAAAGGGAAAGCAGAATCCCAAGGATCCGAAGCAGTAAGAGAAGAAGAAGCAGGTGAAGCCCAGATCTTTTGATGGGGGTTTAGATCCTAGCAAGGAAAAAGGAAACAATAAAGAGAATAAAAAAATGCACTTATTTTCACAAATCTTGGAATCCAGAGAGTGCATGCATAAATAAAACCATTAACATAATGGCGCAACTCCTTGAGAAGAAAAAAATTCCTCTTCTAGATGGTGCAAGGAAGAAAGAGGGAGGCTCAAAATATGAGAACAAGGATAGATGCCATGCATTGGTTGCTTAAGTTTTTGTCTCTTCCTCCTTCATCATAGGTTTAGGTGCCTCAAGGCACATGGATTCTGTATAATACTCCTTCTCAACCCTACATCCATATAGTGGTCCATCCATTCTCATGGGTGATGACTCTAAGATCCCAACCAAATGGATTGGAGGGATCAACCTTGACAATGGGTGTTAGATTTTTAACATTAAGCTAGCATAACATTAGGATATTTAACTGAGAGAACAACAAGCACAGCAATCAAACACAAGAGACAATGAACACAATGTTTTTCCTTGGGGAAACCATAAATGGAGAAAACCCCGCAACTTCCTCAGAGATAGAATCAACACCAAAAGTGAAACCCAAAAATAGTAAGATGATCTCCCGACAGTAGTAACCTCCTTCTTCCTTGCCCTAGTGTCTTTCTCTTCCTCAACTATGCGCTACAACTGAGTGTGAGTGAGTGTGTGATAAATAGAGAGGCTAGCTCTCTATTTATACTAATTCCTGACTTGACTAAACCCAACTAGGGCAGACTTCACTAGGTGAGTATAATAACCCTAGTGCCCCAGAACTATGGGGACTTTAACCCTTAGACAATAGGAGGATTACCCACCTTGACTTGAAATGACTTGTTTACATTATAGAAACTCTCGATAGGAACCTCGGGGCATGACATGACTCAAGTACATTACAAATACATCCCGGAATAAACATTGGGTTACAATACATAAGAAATACAAGTGAATACATTCCGAAGTTACAATTACATCAACACTCCCTATTAACTAGGAAGGTATTCTTTTGACACAATTTATCAGCACAAGTCTTCTTCTCTGTATCATCTGGATCATCATCGAGTCCTCCTCATCTTCATCTTCAAGTCATCTTCATATTCAAGTCATCTTTATTTGGATCTGGATCATCACTCGATCTGGATCATCATCACTGGATCTGGATGATCCCTCGATATGGATCATATCTATTGTAGCATCATCACTGGATCTTCACAGGTGCTATATCATGATTCTTCTCATCACAGGAAGTTCTATAGAGCCAACCCTTTTTCATGCTGGTTGTAGGCCTAGCCTCCATGTAGGTCTTCTTTCAGTACTTATATCTGACCCTAAGTTAGAATGGCCCTCCCAACACTTATATCTGATCATGTAGGAACCAATCCTATAATCATATCAGAAAGGCACGCCCAGCACTCACATCTGACCGTGTGGGAACACCTCCCACAACCCTGTCAAAAAGGCCCATCACTCACATCCATCAACCAATGTCGGAAAGGCTCAGCACTTACACTCATCCATTCGAGGAACCAATCCTCCATTCTGAAAGGCTCTACACTTACATCTGACAACCAATGTCAAAAAGGCTCAGCACTTATATTCGACCATGCAAGGAACCAATCCTTCATGCCAAAAGGGCTCTACAATTACATCTGACAACCAATGTCAGAAGGGATATACACTCACATCTGATCATGTGGGAACCAATCCTACAGTCACATTAGAATGCCCCTCAGTCCCTGACTGAGGTTTCCTAGTAACTAAATAGGTGCCTCCATTCCAAGAATGGAATTCAATGCTTACTTCTGATCATGTAGGAACCAATCCTACAGTCACATTAGAATGGCTCAGCACTCACATCTGACATGGAAGGAACCAATCCTCTCACCATGACAGAATGGCTCAGCCCTTAAATATGACCATGGAAGGAACCAATCCTCTCACCATGTTAGAATGGCTCTGGGTCTCATCATTTCCCCTTGGAGAAAACCTCAATCTGGAGAACACCAAGATTCTCCCTAAAGTACTCGAACTTAACCCTAGCCAATGGCTTTGTCAACACATCAGCTATCTATTCCCCTCTGCACCATATCCCTGATATAGTGATACTTGATCTTGATATGCTTTGACTTGTCATGGAACAATGGATTCTCTGACAACTTCAGGCAACTCTGGTTGTCACAATGTATACAAGTAGCATCCATCTGGATATCAAATAAATCAAAATTGTAGCTTCTGCAGCCATACTACCTCACAACTAGCTGAACAAGCCATGACATACTCTGCTTCCGTTGTACTTAGTGCCACACAGGATTGCTTCCTGCTAAACCAAGAGATCACACCTAATCCCATACTGAAGCAACACCCTGAAGTACTCTTCCTATCGATGGCATTGCCTGCCCAATCTGAATCAACATAACCCTCCAGGTTAATCTTCTGATTTGCCTCATACTTGAGCCCATAATCAATTGTACCCCTCAGGTACCTCAGAATATGCTTTGCAGCAATCAAGTGAACATGTCTCAGATCTGCCAAGAACTGGCTCAAGGTGTTCAAAGCAAATAAAATGTCTGGTCTCGTGTTCGTCAGATACATCAAGGACCCAATAATCTGACGATACATCGTAGCATCAACCGTCTCTGATGAAGCATCACTCAATTGCTTCATGTTCGATTCCATAGGTGTGGTCACGGCCTTGCAGTCCATCATCCCAAACCTCTTCAGGATCTCTACTACATACTTCCCTTGTACGAGAGAGATTCCATCCGCATTCTACCACACCTCCATGCCTAGAAAATAATGCATCATACCCAAATCCTTCATTTTGAACTTGGTAGCAAGATTTCTCTTCGTATCATCAATCAACCCATCCATACCTATTACAAATAGATCATCTACATACAGTAGGAGCATCACTGTGTTGCCATCTTCAACCTTGTAGTAAAGGTTGGAATCTGCTTTACTCTTGGTAAAGCCCGAACTGGATAGAAAGCTGTCAATTCTGCTGTACCATGTCTTAGGTTCCTATTTCAAACCGTACAGGGATTTCTTCAATCTGCACACATGAGCCTCCCTGTCATGTGTCTCAAAACAAAGTGGCTATTCTGCATACACTTCCTCTTCCACTACAACATTCAAGAAAGAAGTCTTAACATCCATTTGGTGTATCTTCCATTTCATCACTGCAGCCAGAGAAAGTACTGATCTAATGGAAGTGTATCTACCTATAGGTGCAAAGGTTTCTTCATAGTCTATCCCTTCTTTCTATGAGAAGCCTTGAGCCACGAATATTGCCTTATATTCCTCTATGCTACCATATGCAGCATGCTTGATCTTGTAGATCCATTTGGAAGTTACAACCAACTTACCTTCTAGTCTTGGGACAACATCCCAAACATCATTCTTCATGATCGATTGATACTCTTCAATCATAGCATCCTTCCATTCTTTCTGTTCTTCCGCTTCTTCATAATTGGAAGGTTATTCATTGATAAAGTCACATAGTAAATCTACATATTCAGAGCAGGATCTGGTTCTCTTTCTTTCTCTGTGATTTTCTTTTGGAGCCCCATATCTTTTTGCACCTTGGATAATTTCTTGTACCCAAGCAAGTTTCCTCTTGTGAGGATTCTTCTCTTGAGGTGGATCTACAGGTCTTTGTGGTTCTTCAAATTCTCGATCTTCTTGAATTTCTTTGTTCATGGTTGTATCATGAATTCTAGGTGCTTCTGCTTCAGGTTCTTCAGTAGGTCTCTTTCTAGATTTGTTGTAAGCTGTGTCTTCATTAAATGTCACATCCCTACTGATGTCGATCTTCTTGAATCCTGGGAAGTATATTATGTAAGCCTTCGAGCTTTCAGAGTATCCCACAAATATACCCTTCTTTCCTGAAGGATCTAATTTTGTTCTCTTCTCTTTTGGAATGTGTATGTACACTAGACAGCCGAATATTCTGAGATGGATGACTTCTAATTTCTTGCTGGAAAAGAGTTCTTCAAGTGTCTTGTTCTCGAGTACTCTGTGTGGAGTACGGTTCTGTACATGCACCGCTGTTCTGGAAGATTCTGCCCATAGATGCATAGGAAGATCCTGATCATAAAGCATTGATCTTGCAGCTTCCATGATAGTTCTATTCTTCCTTTCTGTAACCCCATTCTATTGTGGATTATATGGAGTGGATAACTCCCTCTTAATCCCTGATTCTTTCCATAAGTATTTGAATTCATTTGATGTGAATTCTCCACCATTGTCTAATCGAAAGGTCTTGATTTTATTTTCTCTGTGGTTCTCGATCAAGGCTTTGAATTCCTTGAACTTGCTGAAAGATTCATCTTTGTTGTTCATGAAGTAAATCCATGTCTTCCTAGAAAATTCATCAATGAAAGAAACATAGTATACATACCCGCTTAGTGAACTTGATGTCATTGGTCCGCATACATCGGAGTGGATGATTTCCAAGATTTCCTCTGCCTTGCTCTCGCTACTTGGAAATGTCTTCTTTGTATTCTTTCCTTTCACACATCCTTTGCAGACCCCTTCATGTTTTGCTTGAATTTCTGGAAGACCTTCAACAGCTTTGCTTGCAAGTGCTAGTGTTGTGTAATGCACATGTGCAAGCCTTCTGTGCCAAAGTTTATTTGGCTCTACTGTGTCATGGATCAATGCTTGTTCTGGATGACCCTTCAATTTGTATAATCCTCCTTCTTGTTCTCCAATCACTATTGCATCGTCAATAGTCTTTCCTCTTGACCACATGAGGACGGCCATCTACAAATTAAACCCTCATACCTTTTGCATCCAGTGACAATATGGATAGAAGATTATTCTTTAGTCTTGGTGCAAACAAGACATCCTTCATCTTCATAGACTTTCTTGAGTCTAGCTTGTAGGAGGATTCACCACTACCTTTTATGGGATATTGGTAATCATCCCCAAGTTTCACCTTATGGGGTGAATTATGTTCAGATAGTTTCTCAAAGTATTCCTTGAAACCTGTCATGTGTTTGGAAGCCCCACTATCAATAAGCCAATCTTTGCTTCCATGAGTGATAGTTCCCGTGAGAGTGGAGATTAGAACATATTCATATTCACTTGAAGAGTCTTCACTTTCTTATTTTACTTTCTTTCTGGGAGGATCATCATCCTCGACAGTGTGAGCATGATGTCTTCTTTTGGAGTTATTCTTCTTCTTGGATCCATTCTTATTCATGGGACAATTTCTATCGAAGTGTCATATTTCATTGCATATATAACATCTTAGTTTGGATGGATCCCTTCTTATAGGATGGTTTTTCTAATGAGAATGCTTACCTTGATGATGATGATTTTCCCTTATTCCTTTCCTGGAGAGTACTGTGAGAGCTTGATCTTCACTTCCCATCTTTTCTTCTCAAGCTGCTATCCAAGCTTCTTCTTGTGAACATTCTTCACACAGTTTACTAAACTTGACTAACTTCTTCCTAGCACAGATTCCTTGGATGAAAGAATCCCATGACCTAGGGAGGCCATTCAAGGTTGTCATCACAATTTTTGCATTCTCCACTTCTTCATCTACTACTTCCAGCTGTTCTTTGATCTGAGAGACCCTTGTGAAGTATGACTGGATGGTCTCCTCATTCTAGATCTTTACATTCTTCAACTGGTTCCTTAGAGTCATATTTCGATTGATGTTCTTCCCTTCACACAATTTGGTTAGGGAATCAAACATGGCTTTAGGTGTCTTGAAGGAGGACACCTGTGGTATGAGGTGATCCTTGATAGAATCAGTAATGATCCTCTTTGCCATAACCAACTTCTTCTTATGTAAGTCCTTGTCCTCATCTCCCTCTGGAACTGGAACCTCCTCATTGATATAGGAGTCCAACTCATTTTTTTCCAGGACCAGGGAGATCCTATACTTCCAGGCTCAGAAGTTATCAGCTCCCTCAAGCTTTTCATCAAGCTTGGTATGATGAGACATCTTAACTGAGAACCTCAAATGGAAATACAAAAGATTTAGATCTTACCAGGTCAAGATGTTAGATCTGGATTTGGAGCTGAAATCATGCAATGCTGGTACATGAGAATATTAAGGTTTTGCTTTTCCAGAGTTCTGTCCAACCAAATGCTTTGAATTTTATCCCTAACTTTGATTTTGGGGAGGAGGTCAATCCAGTCCTGGGCTCACTGAAAAATTCCACTTCTGTGAAAATCCCTAATTTTCGGCAGTAGTGTCGGGTCCAAAACTGAAAACCTCAGAATTGGATTCTGCTTAGACAGAAAGATGTGCCCTAGGGAGGAGAGTTATTCCACCCTTATTTTGCTGAAAATATGTGGAGAGACATCCACAATGTAGGAATCCCTAGTTCCCGCAGCTGCACAGTGTCTTCTTCTCAAGTTAGCTTTGATACCATGTTATATTTTTAACATTAAGCTAGCATAACATTAGGATCTTTAACTAAGCAAACAACAAGCACAACAATCAAACATAAGAGACAATGAACAAAAAAAATTTCCTCGGGGAAACCATAAATGGAGAAAACCCCGCAACTTCCTCAGAGATAGAATCATCACCAAAAGTGAAACCCAAAAACAGTAAGATGATCTCCCAACAACAGTAACCTCCTTCTTCCTTGCCCTAGTGTCTTTCTCTTCCTCAGCTATGTGCTACAACTGAGTTTGAGTGAGTGTGTGATAAATAGAGAGGATAGATCTCTATTTATATTAATTCTCAACTTAACTAAACCCAACTAGGGCTGACTTCACTAGTTGAGTCTAATAACCCTAGTGCCCTGGAACTGTGGGGACTTTAACCCTTAGACAATAGGAGGGTTACCCACCTTGACTTGACATGACTTGTTTACATTATAGAAACTCTCAATAGGAACCTCGGGGCATGACATGACTCAAGTACATTATAAATACATCCCGAAATAAACATCGGGTTATAATACATAAGAAATACAAGTGAATACATTCTAAAGTTACAATTACATCAATAATGTGTTGTATGTGCATGATATTGCATCAAACCTACTCTCTGTCTATCAAATGACACATATAGGTTCAACCAAGATAGTGACATTCACTCAAGATGATGTGGATATTTCAAAAATTTCTATAGGACAATTTGTTGCAGTGGATATTGCAGATCATGAGTCAAGGATGTGCAAGTTTCCACACTTTATTCCTTCTTAGGGAATGTGCTCCTATCGCATGCCAATGAGTCCAAAACACGATGGCATGAGAGGTTTGGACACCTCAACTATAGATATCTTCAATCATTGAACAAAGAAAACATGGTTGAAGGGATTTCAAGCATCATTTTTTCTAAAGGCACATCCAAGGGATGCATTATAGGGAAGCATGAAGAGGGCAAGTATGACAAGGGAAATGAAAGAAGGGATGTACAAGATCTTGATTTGATCCATTAATATCTTATAGGACTATTTCCACACCCTACTATGGAAACTCAAGGTATTTATTAACATTCATATATGATTTCTCAAGGTATTGTATGTCTTAAAAATATGAAGTGTTTTAGATCTTCAAAGTTTTCAAGGATTTGGTTGGATTTGGTTGATAATTTTTCTCGAGAAAAGAAAGCCCTTTAAAACTCAAAGAAAGGAGTACATAATGGTTGGATATGATGAATATGAAAAGGGATACAATTTATTTGATCCCTCATCTAAGAAAACTTTCATGGAGAGAAGTGTATAGTTTGAAGAAGAGCCCATGCAAGAGATCAAACTAGTCAAGGGGGATTGCTCACACCCTCCACTCAATGATGATGTAAGTGATGATTATCTCTTTGATTTTTCTGATTTTAATATGGAATATGAATATTATGACATGAATTCATATCATGACTCATACATAAGGCTAAAATGGGCTGAGAAAACCATTCAAGCAGCTGGTGATCTTGTTGGAGATCCACTAGACTCTAGGAAGACTAGATATTAGTTTCACAATGATTACTCCAATTTTTATTCAAATATTCCACAGAGATTATTTATGATGGTTGGGTTTGATCCACATTCATATGAATAAGCATCACATGATACAATATGAAAAACATCCATTCAAGAAGAGTTCAACTCTTTGCAAGACAATGAAACTTGGGAGTTTGTTCCTCTACCCTCTAAGGGGAAACTAGTGCAATGTTGTTATAGTGGATTTCACCACTCTAGGTGAATCACACTTTGTATGGCCTTCCCCTGTCCCCCTGCAGAATCTTTAGACCCCATGGACTATCTTTTATCCTTTGATGTTTCCTTGATCATCCCTAAAACTATATGAAAAATGATATACGTGGCTTTTTACCCGATAACCGTGTACATACGTGGGTTTGACCCCTATAACTGCGTACATCAGGATGTGTGCATAATCCAAATCCTTTTGGAGTTTTCCTTGACATGGATCCGACTCATTCGACTCTTGGCCTTCCATAAGCCTTGAGATCGCTCGGATTCGACCCTTCATTATCCCTTGTAAAGCTATATAAGGAACCCCTTGGTACATTGAAGGCATATAGAGAGATTGAGAGCAACGAAACTATAGTCCATTGTTGCCGTAATTTGTACTTGAGTCTGCATCCCTTTGTCCCTTGGAGAACTTTTGTGTTCTTCCCAAGCTTGCATTTTGCTAGTGAGCTTGCTATCGTGAGATGGAGGATTGAGGTGGTGGAGGCCCAAGTGGGGGATTCAGTTTCTCTGGTTCGCAGACATGCCGTTAGAGGTTGTATCTATCTTGTAATCTCTGATTTATATTAATGGAAATATCTTTTCTTGTCCAATGATGTGTATTTGATTAAATATTGTATCCATTGGAATATGTCAAATGCTTTTACATTATTGATTATATATGCTAGAATTAATCTAACACCATGATATATAGTATGCTTGTATTGTTTACTTGTTGTTGAGGAAGTATTATATCAATTCAAGCTGAAGATTGGAAAGCTCAATGGGGATCTACTTCAACCGTCTGAAATAAGGTACGAGGTCTGATCCTTTAGTGTTAGACATTTTATTTCTATTGCATATTGGGAAAGATTGATTTCTGGAGTCAAAGCTGTCTGTTGTGGTACCCCAATCCATAGGAGTTTCTCTCCATAACAGAATTGGTGACTCCACTGGGGAGTTCATAGTAGTTGTCCTTTGGGGGTGATTTTCTCGGCATTCAATGTATTTGAATTGCTCTTTCTCTCTTGTTTCTGTGTCGGGTTTGGGGAAATGTATGCTTGGTAGAGTCTGATTGGAGCGAAGTTTGTCTCAACCTATCTGTTTGCCTTGTTTTATGCACCTTTTCTTCCTGTACGTGGGTTTTTGATTTACAGTCGCGTATACACACGGTTTTCTCTGTTATTTCCACGTATACACGCAGGTTTACTGCGAATAGTCGCGTATACCCTGGTTTTTTCCCTTTTGTGGAAGATAATTCGTTGCTGGGTGAATGTTGTTAGTTGCTGAGTCTCCTTTGGCACTGCCCGAGTCTGTTTTGACCTCTGTTTCTGACCGAAAACATTTTTTTTTAGCCTAAATTTTTTTTAGGAAAGTTCTTGTCATGGCATTTTTGATTTTTTGTTTGAGATTAGTGCATTAGAGTTCTTTTACCTTAGTGCTTTGCTTGGATGCTGTCTATGTGTGTTTACAGAGTCTGGGGGTGGTAGAATCATTCTTTTGCTTTTTGCATCTCTTATATTTTCAAAAAATCCAAAAACTTTTGCTTATCATAATGCATTGCATTTTGCACTTTGCATTGTACTTGCACTAGATCTAGATTTGCTTTGGAGTACTAGTTAGGACTTCATATAGGAAAATTTTGCATTCATCATTTGAAGAAGAATTGTGCATTTCACGTAGTAGCATACCCTGTTTACATGGAGACAATGCATTTGCATTGATTGTTACGGTGTGCATTTTACTTCATGTTGTGTCATAACACCACTAGTTGCACGACCATATCCTATTTTTGAGTAATAAAGC
>LPNX010141364.1:156929-167091 GCA_001517045.1 Pseudotsuga menziesii
GGTTGGACAGCACAGTCGCTTTAAGCGTTGAAGCTGAGGGCCACAATAATTGGTTACGTACCTCCGCTTGTTTTGTATGGGAGTCTCAGGCCTCTCCTAGGTGAGACATACCTACTTCATTCGGGAGCTCACTTATCCAGCCCTTGTTTACTTGCATTTGGCTTTAGATTTGATTAGTGATTGCTCTGTGCACGCTAATTGGCCTAGGGTTTACGTAAATAGAGAGTCTTTGCTATTTTTGTTTTGAGTCATTGTGGATTCGAGTGCGGTTCCGTGCCATTCTCGTCGGTTAACAGGACTTCTGCCTTCTACTTCTCCTCCTCCTTTGGGAGAGAGACCTAGACAGTCCAAGCAGACTATGTCACACACTGATTCACACACCATGGAGGATCATTCAGAGACTATTCCTGAGCCACCTCCTCCCATTCGTGTTGACGATGGGGAATTTACTCCTACATACGATCCTTCACCTGACCTAGCTGAGTTCGGTCCTGTGATTTCCTAGATAGGATCTTTGCACAATAGACCTACTCACCCTAGGGCTGATTCCCTGTTGACACATTACCGGTATGGAATGCCGAAAGATGCCGAGACTCACTTTGAACCTGCCAGCACTAGCTACGGTAGTTATACTACGACTGGTTTTCCTATGCATGATTTGACATTTCATGTTGAGTCCGACTTCGAGCCTAGCACTATGCCTGGGGGCAATCCCATTCCTTACCTTACGGAGAGGTTTGGGAGTACTAGTCACATTGCACCTTCCGTCCCAGTGGTGGAAGCTACATCTCATCTCCTTCCTAGGTCTAGGGTTAGCGATCCGATTAGGATACCAGGTCCGAGACGGGTGACGATAGGAGGTAGTACATATCTTATTACTCAGATTCCTTCATCCTCAGTTCTGAGTTCTTCAAATGTACATCCTCCACCTTATTCATGTGGTCCTTCAAGCCGATATATGGCTACGATTCAGGTCCATACTGCGGTTACTAAGACGATTGTGTCTCAAGTTCATATACCACTCGCTACTTCGGGACGCTATATTCACGCTTATAGTGGTCAGCTTGTTACGTCCAGGGCGTATATACCTACTTCTGGTATGTATGTTCCCCCTTCTGAAGCTTATCTTCCTAGCTATGGAGTGTCCCATGGGACATCGCATGCGATGACCTATGGACCTTATTACGGGACGCAGTATGGACAGGTTTCTTCACCTTACGGAGGCGGGTATCAACAACCTTCTTACTCTCCTAATTACGACTTTGTAGCTCCTACTAGTCAAGTTCCACCTTACTATGGTACTTCTACGTCACCCTATACGGGTCAGACAGGAGGAGGACACTATGGCCAAAGACATGGTGGTGCTCAAACCTATGTGAACCAGGGAGCGGTCCATCGACCTCATCATCCTAGGCTCCCTTTCCTCATGACGCTTAACCTTCCTGACTTATCGAGACTTACGAACGATCTTGTGGCTCATGATCCAGCTTGGCCGACTGTCCCTACCAAGCTTCCTTCGGACATACCTAAGTTCGAAGGAAAACTGGGAGAGGATCCGAGCAAACACGTTACCATGTTTCACCTTTGGTGCTCTTCGAATTCGTTACATCAGGACTCAGTCCGCTTGCAGCTATTTCAACGCACCCTCATGGGGCCTGCTGCGACATGGTATATAGAGTTACTAAAGGGAGCTTTTACCTTGTTCGATGATCTTGCGATGACTTTTCTTAATCACTTCCAGCTACCAGTGCGCTATGACGTCGGTACTGAACTCTTGTCGACATTTCAGCAAGATAAAGCCACCCATATTTCTGATCATATTCAGGAGTGGTGTAGACGAAAGAGATTAATTAAAGCTTTTATACCGCTGGAGTTCCTTCTTGAGTGGTTCCTCAAGTATTTATTGCCATATATCGTGAAGGATGTTTCCACATCCGGAGTGCAGAATGAGGAACAAGCAATCTTTAGGGCACAGGAAATAGACTTGATTTATGCTCAGTCCGGTTTGTTGTATGAGATTATTCCCAATGCTCCTCATTCCAGTTTCGATCCCAAGGTCAAACCTGGACCACATGCCGATGGCATTGTGGGTTGTGCAAGTGTGAAACCTGTGGATTTGGTTGCAAAACAAGTTAGTCAATTGTCGCTCAACCAGTATGCTTCGGGACAAGCTACGGATTCATCTCAACCCACCCAAACGGTGAATGTACTTTCTGTGCAATCGTCGGACCAGAAGGGTAACCAGCAGCCTAGACGGAATAGAAGAAAGGGTAAGAATAATAATCGAAAGGGTGGGAATAAGAATGAGAATGCTGCCAATAATGACAAGAACAGTCAGAATGTTGGCGGGGACAAGCAAGTGAAATGTAAGGTTAAGTTCCCTTGCAAGCTATGTAAGGATGATCATGTCACTTACTTGTGCCCTCAAATTGATGAAGGTTCGAGACTCTTAGCACAAGGCCCAGCTGTGCTAACGAACTCTTTACTGCATAACCAGAATATGAACTCGAAGTCCCAGGAGCAATCTAGTAAGAATGATCCACCAGATACTAGTGCTCGTGGGTGCATTAACATGGTCCATGCTACCAAGGTTGTGACTCGTGTGAAAGATTATGGATCATCACAACCTAGCCCAGGAAAAGAACTTGATCCACTAGGAACCCCTTTGCGCATTGAGAAACCTGTGGATAAACCTGAGGCTGCACCTCACATTCCTAAGGGGGTACTTAAGCACTCGGGGCATAATCCAAATGCCTGAGCCGCCCTGAATTATTCAATTGTTGAGGACTTGGGCCATACTCCTTGTGCGATGTCTGCATTGGAAGTGCTTCATAGTTGTCCTTCGCAAAGGAAGGCTTTGCTTTTTTCTCTTGGTGTGAACGGTGATGATTCTTCCTCAATGATCAAATTTGAAACCGCAGGACATCAGCCTTGCTTTCCCTACTATGTGTCACTTTTGGTACATGTAGAATGTCTTAATATGATCGTCAAGTGCACTGTGATTGACAAGGGCACTGCTGCATCTGTGATGTCTTTGTCCTGTTGGAAGAGTCTTGGTTCTCCTGAGTTGTCGAAATCAGCGACTATGTTAACTGCTTTTGATGGGATATCTTTTAGGCCACATGGCATCCTTCCGTCCCTTAAAGTCTATTTGGGGGGGAAGACCATTGCGATAGAGGTTGAGGTGGTTGATGCGCCCCTCGACTACAATCTCTTGCTGGGTAGGAACTGGATGTATAGTATGCAAGCCGTTGCTTCTTCCTTGTTCCGCGTTGTATGCTTTCCACATAATGGGAAGATTGTAATGATTGATCAAATGACATTCAAGAATTCCTCTGTTACTGCATCTTCGGGAGCTTCGGTCTCGATCGTTGAACACTCTCAGCCGGCAACTAGGAGTGTGGGTGTAGGCATGTATCCATCCCTCATGGGAAGCTTTAGTTGTCCTGCACCGGTCCTCATGATAGGATCTTGTTCCGATAAGGCTTCGACTTCTACGACCTCAGTGTCTTTTCGCACGACTCATATGGAAGATCCTTGGATTCTTCCTACACTGAGTATTTCGAGTGAGCCTGTCGAGACCAACGTGCCACTTCCTGCAGCCATGATAGCTTATCAAGCCAATCTTAAGAATGTTGCAGAGCCTTGTTCTTCCTCTTCACGGACGGAAGAGGAAGACCCCTATGTGCTACCGGCATGGGCAGTACAGTCTTCTCATGCCCACGACTTCCTTGATAAGGTTTTCCCTTCAGATGAAGCGATCATCGAGGCTATGTCGTTGAGCTGCCATGGGAGGAACTTCATCATAGATCGTATTTCCTTCCACCGCTTGACCATTTGGAGCATGAGGATTATAGGGAGATTCTTAGTCAGAGAGTTGGTAGTCCCATGGTTCCATTAAGATCTCCTGGTCAGATGGCTGATGGAAACATGGTGAACATATCTTCCACGATTTCTATCAACATCTCTTGAAATCCTGGCACCATCGAGAATGTCTATATTGGGGCGGAATGTTCCCATGCTGAGATTCTTGAATATACCGAGCTATTCAAGGAATTCCGTGATATTTTTGCTTGGTCTTATGATGAGATGCCAGGTATTGACCCTCGGATTGTCGAACATGAGATTAAGACTTACCCCAACGCTAATCCTGTTCGACAACGTTTATGCATCGTGAATCCTAGGAAAGCACCCACCATTAAGGTAGAGATAGAAAAGCTATTGAAAGCCAGTTTCATCTATCCCATTCCCTTGACAGAGTGAGTTTCAAACCCCATTTTGGATGATAATAAGCAGGGAGCGATCCAAATATGCACTAATTTTTGTGATTTGAATCGTGCCTGTCCTAAGGATAACTTCCCCACACCATTTATAGATCAGATTTTGGATGAGTGTGCGGGTAGTGAGGTGTTCTCCTTCATGGATGGCTTTTTCGGGTATAATTAGATCTAGATTAAACCTGAGGACCAACACAATACTGCATTTATTTGTCCTTGGAGAACGTTTGCATATCGAAAAATGCCTTTCGGCCTTAAAAACACCGGAGCTACATTTCAGCGGGCGATGACCTTGATTTTCCACGATCTCAAGTCTTTTATTGAAGTATTTTTGGATGACCTCGCTGCTCATTCTCGTATGAGAATGCATCATCCCTATCACTTGAGATTGGTCTTCGAAAGATGCCGGCACTATTCGGTTCGATTAAATCCTCATAAGTGCATATTTTGTGTGAAGTCAAGTCGTTTACTAGGATTCATCATTTCAAAGGAGGGCATAAGAGTTGATCCCTTAAAGGTTGAGGCAATACTTCAGTTGTCTCCCCCGAAGAACATTCGTCATCTTCAGTGTTTGCAAGGTATGGCAAACTTCTTACGAAGATTTGTTGTCAAATTTTCCAATTTGACTAAAGAAGGATACTCCCTTTGAATGGGATGAGCGAGCCTAGGAGTCCTTCGATGCACTTAAGCGAGCCCTAGCATCAGCCCCGGTGATTAGTCCTCCGGATTATAGCCGTGATTTCCAATTATATGTGGCCGCGTCTTTAGAGACGATTGGTATGGTGTTGGTTCAGGAGGATGAGGAGCTCCAAGAGCATGTCATATATTATCTGAGCCTAAACCTTATTGACGTAGAGATTTTTTATTCTCATGTCGAGAAGCTTGCTTTAGAAACCATACATGCGGTTTAGCGTTTGAGACATTATATTCTCCTTCACCAGACCTTGGTTGTGGCCCATGTCAATCCATTTCAGTTCGTCCTCACATGAAGGATGATTGGGGGAAAGTATAATAAATGGATTGTCATTCTGCAAGAATTCGATCTCGAATTTGTTTCGGCAAATTCAAAGAAGTCGTTAATTTTTGCAGAGCTTATATCGGATTTCCTGAGCGAGGCTGAGGAGTTGGTTTTTGAAGATACGTTTGTTGATGAATACATCTTCTTAATCTCAATGTATGACCCATGGTATGGAGATATCATAGTATATCTGCAAACATAGAGGACCCCTACTCACCTCTCGCGAGATGAATGACGACGATTACGTCACATCTCTAAGAACTACCTTATAGTGGACAATACTTTGTACTGCCGTGGGGTAGATTCCATTTTATGACATTGTTTAACTCATGAGGAGGCTGAGGTTGTGCTGAATGATTTCCATGGAGGGGCGTTTGGTGGTCATTTATCTGGGCTTTCTACAGCTCAAAAGATTTTGAGAGCAGGTTATTTCTGGCCATTGATCTTTAAAGATTGTGTTGATGCGGTCAAGAGGTGCCACCCTTGCCAGGTGTTTGCATGAAATATGTGCTCGAAGCCTGCCCCGTTACATCCCATTATCACCACTGGTCCCTTCACCAAGTGGGGGCTCAATTTTATGGATTGCAACCCAGCTTCGGCTGGGTGGTACCATCATATTATAGTGGCTGTGGATTATTTCACGAAATGGGCTAAGGTAATGCCTACAGTAAAATCCGATGGTGAGACAGCCACTCACTTCGTATTCAACCAAATCATTACTCGGTTTAGGATTCCGAAAGAGCTTGTCACTGACCATGGCTCGCACTTTCAGAACCATATGATGGAAGAGTTGGCATCCAAGTTAGGGTATAAGCAAGAGCACTCCTCTTCTTACTACCCCCAAGTGAATGGACATGTTGAAGCAGTGAATAAATCACTTAAGTCCATTCTCCAATGAACCATCGCATAGAGCAAGATGAATTGGCATATTATGTTATACCCTGCTTTGTGGTCATATCGAACCACGGTTAAGACTGCCACTGGTTTTTCTCTATATCAGCTTGTGCATGGAGTGGAGTCGATATTTCCAGTTGAATGTGATATTCCTTCATTGAAGCTAGCTGTGGAACTCTTACCAGACACTTCACCTTTGGAGGAGCATTTGGTCCACCTCGAGCAACTTGATGAGCAGCGTCGAGATGCCTTGGTGGCTCTAGAGGTTAATAAACGTTGCGTTAAGGTCCAATATGACAAGTCTGTCCGTCCAAGAGTGTTTAGTGAAAAAGACTTGGTCCTTTTGTGGAATCAATCGAAAGAACCCTTGGGGGCAGGGAAATTTAATCCTATGTGGTGTGGTCCTTACGTGGTCAAGCATGTCTTAGAGAAGGGTGCCTATGAAGTAGTTGATTACGAAGGCACAACTTTGGCGGAGCCTAGAAATGGGCTCTATCTCAAAAAATACTATGCATGATCTTTAGTCAAGGCTGCTTGTTGTATATTAGTGTACATCTTTGCATAGTTAGGTCTATCTGGGTAGCAGTACACAGCTACGTACTCATTGATAGTAAGCCCACCGCCTGGACCACCTCAGGAACGAAGGTTCACCACCTCCCCTCGTCTAGATAGACCTGTGATAAAGTATATGTCTTCCACCTCTATGGTGAGAGAAATACCATCTATCTAGAAGGACTCTGAGTCTGGATCCCAATAGTCTACCAGCATCTCTAGAAGTCTTGGTTTGGCCCTCAAACCACCAAGACACCAAAACTTGTAGAGTCCGCATGCTCGAAGAGCTTGTTGAGCCATCACGTCGGCCCTTACAGCTTCCTCTACTTCACCATGCTTGCGCTCTCTCCATTCTAGCACCATCCTGCAAGAGAAATTTCCACATTGCCCATTAGATTCTTATAAATTCACTTGTGCGGCGTCATACACAACTGTTTTGCAAATAGCCGCGTATGTACGCGGTTTCTAGCCTCTTTTCCGCGTATAGCCAACCCTATACGCGGAAAAAGCTTCGATATCTGTGTGGGCCGCAGCGCTCATGTAGAGATGGCTTAAACAACCTCATTTCATCATGAAAATCAACAAAAAGTATATTAAAATGCATGAGGAGAGCATGAGTAAATACCTGGAAGAAACGGTTGTGAATTCCGCCGGCTGGATCTCCTGGAATTTGTAGTTGAAAATCAGAGCTCCAATGGGTAAAAGTTTCAAATGATTTATATTTTTGACTATTTATAGAAAAAATTTCACATATTTGAAAATTTTTACCCCCTTTCCTATAGTTTTGACAGTTTCTAACCATTTTGGACCGTTTCTAACATAATTTGTGATGTAGAAGACCATTTTTAGTGTCGTTTCAGCCATAGGAATTTCTCTCCGTAACAGAATTGGCGACCATTTTCAGTGCCATTTCAGCCATTGGATTGACCCGTTCGTACTGATCTCAGGTATAATTTCTACACTAGCATATAGGCTAGGTTCACCACCATTTGCATTTTGCATGACCTTATGACCATGTCACCATGACCTTAGGTATGAACCCACTCTATTATGTCACTGAACCTTCTTGCTGCTTTAGAAGTGGCATAATACGAGTGGTAGAGCTTCACCTTACATGGGTACCCTATTTATCCCCTTATTTTCATTTGGTGCCCATGCCGACGTTTTCTCCTTTAGGGTATGGGAGTCTGTTGTATAGTACTGCCATGACATTTCGTAAGAGCCTCATACTCCTCTTGATCTTATGCTAGCCTATTTCCCTCCGGACTCCCCCTATGTCAAGTTGTGAATGCATTATCATGAGCTTTGCCTGCCTTATTGAGCTTTATTCCAGCTCCCCTGACATTGAGTTTCAGCCATATAGCCCGAGCTTGTCTCATGTCTAGCCATGCAGAGCCATTTTTTATATCCTTCGTAGCTTGATTCCCTTTTTACCGGGAGAGGATTTTCCCCTGAGTGTCGATATCCTACACATGTATCCTTGTATTGAGCATAGGTATGTTCCACTGCTTGGAACTAGTTTGTATGCCCTTATGACACTCATCTCCTCCTAGTTTGTAACTATAAATCTAGTTTATTCTTTTTTCAATATTTCCAAATAACTGAAAAAGTCCAAAAAAAAAAATTCAAAAACCAAAAAGCTAGACAAGGAAAGATGTTATCTTTGGCAGCTGTCGAGTCGTGTCGCCTTTGAACAGAGCACTGTATATCACATCCATTGGTTGGGTTATAGTTTGACTTTAGGAGTTGTACTCGTTTATCTGAGTTTATCTCCACCGACTGGTTAAGCTTCCAGTCCCTATGGAGCCTCTGTTGATGCCTCCTGTGTCACAGAGATGTCCCAGTTTGTATATCAATTCTTTGCTGTCTTCATTCAGTCACCATATGCCATTATGCTCTTGTTTGAAGGAAGTTGAAACCTGTGTCGGCCATTCCTCAATTATATTGACTTTGCATGTTGGCCATTCCCGGTACAGTTACTAGTTCGTGCACCTTATGATCGAGTCCTTCCACATTAGACAGCTTTGTTGAGTACCTCGTGTTGGATGATGGGGGATGCCTTAATGCCCTCCTTCCAGCAGATTTCATCCCATCGACTTCAGATCATTTATTCTGGGATTGGAGTCTAGAGTCCTTTTGAGTGCCTTGAGACTTGCATTCATCAGTGGCAGGTTCTCTCGCCATCGACAGTTTCTTGGGAATACATCAATGTCCCCTGATCGATGGATTCTCTCAAGTGTTCGACCTAAACACATCTATTCACACTTGTTAGTTTGCACTCTAGTACCTTGATTCCCATTTTCATTATCGATGGGTAATCTCACGTCTATTAATGGTATACATCAATGACCGATAATCAGACGATGGACTACTATGTTCGACCTCGACACCTCTATTCGCATAGTAGGACATGTACTCATAGCGGTTTGTGTAGAAGACTTTCCAGACGGGTGGAATCTCTTATATGCTACCGCCTTGATCATGCCAGTGTTCATGAGATTTCAGCTCTCATGACTTCATTCCAGTGTATGTCAGACATTTCCAGCCACTATGGAGATCTTGATCTATTATATATCTTCAGCCATTTTGGAGATAATGGTCCATTGTATATCTTCATCATGGAGATTCTGATCTATGTATATTGTACGTGGCGATGACCACATATGTGATATCATGTATCATGCCTATTCATGGCCATTATACTCTTATGTATCCGGGACTTCTAAATGTACTTGCAGTTATATGCAGAGTTGTATTATTATACTATGCTGATTGGGTGGCTGGTCTTCCATTTGGGATCCTTCATCACTCCACTTCTGGGATGGACTTATAATGTATTTCAGCCATCGTATGACCCCTCTAACCTCACACATTAGGGGGCATCTGTTATAGCATATTTCACCACTCTAGGTGAATCACACTTTGTATGGCCTTCCCCTGTCTCGCTGCAGACTCTTTAGACCCCATGGACTATCTTTTATCCTTTGATGTTTCCTTAATCATCCCTAAAACTATATGAAAAATGATATACGTGGCTTTTTACCCGATAACCGCGTACATACACGGGTTTGACCCCTATAACCGCGTACATCGGGATGTGTGCATAATCCAAATCCTTTTGGAGTTTTCCTTGACATGGATCCGACTCATTTGACTCCTGGCCTTCCATATGCCTTGAGATCGCTCAGATTCGACCCTTCATTATCCCTTGTGAAGCTATATAAGGAACCCCTTGGTACATTGAAGGCATATAGAGAGATTGAGAGCAACGAAACTATAGTCCATTGTTGCTGAAATTTGTACTTGAGTCTGCATCCCTTTATCCCTTGGAGCACTTTTGTGTTCTTCCCAAGCTTTCCTTTTGCTAGTGAGCTTGCTATCGTGAGATGGAGGATTGAGGTGGTGGAGGCCCAAGTGGGGG
>LPNX010141364.1:167153-257096 GCA_001517045.1 Pseudotsuga menziesii
TAAGTGGGTTTATAGGAAAAATATGGCTGTTGATGGTTCATATGTGAAGTATAAGGATAGTTTGGTTTCCAAAGGCTTCTCTCAAGTCCATGGAGTGGACTATATAGAGACATTTTCACTGGTTGTAAAGATGGACTCTATGAGGCTATATGTTTTGGCCATTGCCACATCTAAGCGATGGGAAGTGCACCAAATGGATGTGAAGAGTGCATTTATTCATGGTGAAATTCATTAGGAGATTAATATGCAACAACCTAAAGGTTTCATTCATTATCCTTCACTTTTTTTCTAGTTGAAGAAGTCTCTCTATGGCCTCAAGCAAGCCTCCAGGGTTTGGTATGCCAAGATGGACAACGTTCTTATCTCACAAGGATTTGAAATATGAAAATATGATACTAATGTGTATTTGCATCATTTACATGACTCTATTCAGATCATAGTACTGTATGTTAATCATATTTTGATCACTAGAAGTTGCATTTATTATATAGGTTCAATTAATTCTTCATTACACAATTCATTTTCAATGACTAACCTTGGACTATTGAAACAATTTTTTGGCTTGGAAATTGAAAAATATAATGCAGGTATTAAGGTCATACAATCAAATTATGTTGTGTACCTTTTATTAAAGTTCAGAATCTATGAATGTAAAGTAAACAAGTGTCTCTTCCTTTCAGGAGTTAAACTAGGTGATTTTGGTTCATCTCCATTGGTGGACAACTCGTTGTATATACAACTAGTTGGGAGCTTGATGTATCTCACACACTCTCGACCTAATTTGGCTTATGCAGTAGGTGTTTGTGCAAATTATATGCATGAGCCTCATGAGATCCATTGGAAGGCTTCCAAAAGGATATTATATTATGTGTAAGGAACCAAAAACTTCGGGATACACTATACTGCTAGTTCTCCACTAGAACTAGTTGGATTTACTGATTTTGATTGGGTTGGAGATTCCATTGAAAGAAAGTCCACTTCAGGTTATGCATTCATTATTGCACATGGTCCAATCTTCTGGTCAAGTAAGAAACAACAAACTATATCCCTTTCATCAGCTGATGTCGAGTATATAGGAGTAGTGAATGTGTCTACACAATGTGTGTGGTTGCAAGGCATTATTGGAGAACTTGGTTTTGCATTTGATTCACCCACTGTCATTTGGTGTGACAATCAAAGTGCAATAAAAATATCCAAAGATCCAATATAGAGATAGAGGACCAAGCACATTGTGATTCACATGCACTACATCAGGATCTTGGTGCATGAGCAGGTGATATCATTGCAGTAATTCCCATATGTGGAGCAAATCGATGACATCTTCACCAAGAGTTTCACAAAGAAGACATTAAAATATATGAGATCACTTCTTGTAGTGGGTGACACATGGTGATGACTGATATTAAATTTCGTATTTTTCTCCATTTCCATTTTAGAGGAGAGGTTTTTTTACCATGTGGTTTTTCCTTCTTAGCTTGGTTATATAGAAAAATATTTTTTTGTCAGAGGTGACTTGAGCCTTAGTTTCCAAGGCCTCAACTTTATATGTGGTTACACTAAGTTAGGATTAAGGGGGGGTGTTAGAAAATCATTCCACGTAGTACCATGGTCACATATTACCTAGGACATGCCTTCATTTGTTTTTCACCTATGTTGCATAGTCCAAATCTTGGTTATGTTGCTCTCCTAAGGTATTTGGGGGGTTTTGGACCATTAATTACACCCCATGACCACATTTTGATGATATAGGAGAATTATCACCCTCATTAATGAAACTTTGGTCTCTTGGGGTGTTCCCACTCCTTAAAAAAAGGAACTGGTTTGACTAGAGGCATCCATGCATTGTATTTGAGTGTTTTTGGCTCTTTTGGATCATTAAATGCTTCCTAGATCCAGTCCCATACACCCATGAACTCCATCACTCCTATAATACCCTTTTTTATGACCTAGGATGCTTCACCTACATTAACATGGACATTTCTAACCGCTTGAGGTGGTTTGGGAGCTCATTGGTCCACCTAGGGGGGTTTGAGGTCCAATCTAAGCCTACCACATATATGCCACCAATTTTCCTCCAAAGGCTAAATTTTTTATCTTATTGTATTATATTAATGTTCCATACATATTTACATGTTAGATAGTAATCGAAAAATCATTCATTGGCACCATATCTATGTGTTAATATTGGTCTTTTACACTATATTCTTCATGTTTTGTCAAATTATTTAGTTGTGAGGATTCTCTTAGCTTCTAGATATTGTTGTGAATCAAAATTTCACAAGCACAAATCATGATGTAGGTTTCCTATTAGTACTATTACTAGCCCAGTATGAATCACTAAAACTAATGAGATCTAGTTGCGCACCAACAGAATAGTGGATCCCAAACTCCCGCGTACGTTGCACATAATGCAAGATACACTTTGTTTCTTTCCAATGCAGCTCATGTGGCTGCTAAATGTATCTGGAAACATCACTCACAACATAATATAAATTTTTCCTCGAAAGGGTGAGGTAGAATAGGCTATCAATCAGCTGTCTATAGAGTGTATTATCAACCAGTGGTGTGGAACCACCTTCTTCCAACCTAATGCCAGATAAGAAGGGGAAGGGTGATACTTTAGAGTCAGCCATGTGGAATATTTTGAGAAAGTATCCTATGTATATTGACTTTGTAATCATGATACCTGAATCTTTCTTATTTACTTTAAGACAAATTAACTGCCTTAATAGTCCTATATGAGTCATGGAGAATGCTTTGCTCAAAATTAACTTGATGCTTCTCAATCCAACAACAGAGCCACTAGTAATGAGAAATTCATCCACATATATAAAAATCAATAGTAAGGAGCCCCATTTTTGTTACATGTAGACATTGCACTCATACTTGCATCCCCAAATTTTTGTGATATTAGGAAGTGTTAGCTCTCTAGGAAACTCAGTTTCAAGATCCTCAAAATATGGCTTTGATAACTTCTTTTCCTATCTCAAATCCAAATTTCTGAGGTGGCTAGAAAATGCAGAAATTTATGGAAATATGCTGCTCAAAGATTGACCTATATCTCTTAAATAAAAACATATTTTGGAAAAATGAGAGATTTTATTGTTCTTTGGTTTGTTATGAGAAAAAAACTCTCTAATTTATTTGAGATTTGTTTTAATTTTCTTGACATCTGTATTTCAAAAACATGTGTCAAACAGGGGAATTCTGAGATCTGAAATTTAGGGCTCAAATAGGGATTTTTTTCTGCCAATATTGTGACACCTGTAGGAAAACTGAGAGAGGTTATTGTTCTATGACATATTAGGAACAAAAACATCCAACCATTTTACAAAATGATTCTCCAGTCGCTCAGAATCATCATTTTAAAATGATTACTTTTCATAGTAAAAATGCCAATTTCGGTGGCTTGGAACTCCCTGAAATTTCGGTCTTAGCTGCCAAAAGTCTGCTTTTGGTGGCTTAGAGACCATTTTGAAACAATTATTAGCCACGAAATCCTATTTTTTGAGTTTTTTGAAATAAAGACTAACTCCAAAGTTTTTTTTTAAATATTTACAAGTTAGAACTCATTAAAATGAGCCTAAAAAAATTTAATAAAGTTTTTCCTAATGACTTTCTACCTCTTAATAAAATAAATTTGACTAATTTATTTGAGGAGATAATAGGAAGGAATCCAGCTTGGCATACCATGTGCTTGGGGATTTCTTTATCCCATAAAGAGATTTCCTCAGTTTGCAAACCAAGGGAATATTCAGTGTACCCCTCTAGATATTTCATATAGATATCCTCTTCCAGGTCACCATGGAGGAAGGAACTCTTCACATCCATGTGATTTACCTCCCACCTCCTCGAGGCTGTAATGGCCAAAACTAGCCTTATGGAGTCCATTATTGCAAAATGTCTCATTGTAGTCCAGTCCATGTACTTGTGAGTACCCCTTTTCCACTAACTGAGCCTTGTACTTGGTAGTGGTTCCATTAGCTGGTAGCTTGGTATTGTAGATCCATTTGCACTGAACTAGCTTCCTCCCAAGAGGAAAAGTGATAAGATCCCATTTTATGTTATCTTGTAGCAAATTAAACTCATCATCCATGGATTCCTGCCACCTTGGGTCATGGAAAGCCTCTCTATAGTAGTGAGGATATGGCCCCATCATAATCAATCACCTCTCTGGTAGAAATGGATTTGAATGGAAGAGTGCAAGGTTTTCATCCTGATATTGAGATCTTGTCCGTATTCTGTCATTTCGATACCCAACAATATTCCTAGTAGCTTCAATGTGATTTTGGGACAATTTAGGCCTTTTAGTGGGAGTAGGTGTTGGATCTAGATCTGGACCTACTCGAGGTTCATTCTCAAAATCAATATCTTGATCATCTTGGTCCTCCTCTTCAGAATATGAATCTAAAATATTAGTAAAGACGTCATTATCTCCAAATGGATTTGGTGGAGTAATTATACCTTCTTTAGTTGGTTGTGGATCATGCACTTGATCTTCTTCAAATTGAACACTATGCTCTATGAAGCACTTTTTGGTTGTAATATCCATGAGTTTGTATGAATTTTCAGCATCTGCATATGCCAATAGTATGAATTTGCTACTCTGAGCTTGGAAGGCTTTCCTCTTGTCAGTAGGAATTCTAGCCCATGCCTTAGAGCCAAAAACCCTCAAATGTGATACATTGGGTTTATGTCCCATCAATGCTTCGAAAGGAGTGACCCTAATCACTGAATTGTGAGGCACTCTATTATGGATGTATGAAGAACATTTCACTTCTTCATCCCACATATATGGATTAATATTTATTGCTTCAATAAAGGATGTATCCATCTCTTTCAGAGACATTTTCTTCGTCTCAGCTACACCATTTTGTTGTGGTGTGTATGGGACTGAGTGTTTCATTTGAATCCTATTGAAGCACACATCTATTGGATTTCTATTTTGATGTACTCTCCTCCATTATCTGATATAAATTCCTTAATATTTTTTCCAAGAGTGTTCTCATCTAAGGCATTCAAATTTTAAAGGTTTAAAACACCTCATATTTATGCTCGAGGAAGTAGATCCAATAATACCTTGCATAGTCATCAATGGAAGTGAAAAAGTATTTCAATCCATTCATAGATGTTGTGGGCATTGGTTCGAAGACATAACTATGAACTAGGTCAAGAGCAGAGGAAGCTCTTCTTGCCTTCCCAACCTCATACCTTCTCTATGGGTTCTTACCTACCAAAGAACCATTATAGTACCTTCACAGAACTTGATGAGAGGAAATCCCTCTTCCATCTCTTCATTGTGCAACTACTGGAGATATTTTAAATTTAGGTGGCCAAATATTTTATGCCAAATCTTGCTTATTTCATTAGCATGATTCAATAAGGCACTGGGATATGAATTAGGAACAAAGTGAGAAAATTCATCTGCCTTGAATGCATGATTAGAAACTCCTTTCTCTATCAGATTCCCAGTAGATATTTTTGATATTTCCACTATGTCAAGATCAAATGTGAAACACTTTGGTGAGATAGTATGAGTCATATGGTACACAAACAACGGATTTGCTACAAGGGAAGGGACATATAGCACATCCTTAAACACTCCATGCACAAATTTGATGGAAGATTTCCCAATAGCCGAGATTTGTGAGTCATATCCCATGTGGATGCTTGGTCCTCCAGAGAGATCCAGAGAAGAGAATGAATCAAAATGATTCTTTGGAGGAAACCATGTGGTTGGAGGATCCATAATCAATGAGAAAATATTATGACGAAGAAAATACTGCCTTTAGAGAATGGAACCTCTTATGATATTCGGTCTTATTTCCAGCATCAAACTTCTTTGCACCTTCAGGAAGAGAAATGTTGTTCTGTTCAAGGATCCTAGACATCTGGTCTATGGTTTTCTTCATACACAAATTCTCTGGATGATTTCCTCTCTTGTATTAAGAGAACTTGGCCTTGTCAAACTGCTTATGCTTTCCCTTCTTGGAACCTAAGGCTCCTTCTAAAGGATTCTTCTTATCCTTAGGCTTGAAATCATTGTTATTCTTCTATTTTCCTTTCTACTTCCCCTTTTCTTCCACATTCTTAGTCGTCCTAGCTAAGAGAGCCTGATTCTTGGAGGCTTTGACAACTCCCATATGTATCAACCTGTCTTGTTCCTGAATAAGAGATATGTGAAGGAATCAAGGGATGACATTCATCAATTCAGGATTTTTTAGTCTCCCAGAGTGAAAGGTGATATGAACATTGATAATTATGGGCCAAGTTTTCTCATAATTGAGAGAACCAATTGATCATCCTTCTTATCAGTCCCACACTGCTTGCATTACATGACAAGGGATTTCAACATTGAGAAGAATTGTTGTATAGTTTAGAAGTTGTTGGGTTGTAGTGCTATCATCTCATTCTCCAAATATGGCCCTTCAACTCATCATGCTTTCCAAAAAAGGATTCGGGATTTTTCGATACTTCCTTTGGAGTTTTCAGTCAATCAAGATGGAATAGTAACTCTCTGGATATGTGGATGAAAATGAAGTGAAATGATTCATCCAGCTCTACTTGCATTACATGACAAAGGATTTCAATTTCGAGAAGAATTGTTGTATAGTTTAGAAGTTGTTGGGTTGTAGTGCTATCATCTCATTCTCCAAATATGGCCCTTCAACTCATCATGCTTTCCAAAAAAGGATTCGGGATTTTTTGGTACTTCCTTTGGAGTTTTCAGTCAATCAAGATGGAATAGTAACTCTTTGGATATGTGGATGAAAATGAAGCAAAATGATTCATCCATCTTGTTCATATATTTTGAATTTTCAATGGGATTATGGGGTTCGGTCACTCTTCCCATGGTGAACCTATACAGACCCTTGTTGCGCAAGACTATCTACATATCTACCCTCAAATCAAGATAGTTGAAGGGTGTGAGGATAATGGGAGTCAAAGCTGTTGAATTCTCCATATTGCAACTTCAATCAATAGATAAGTATTCATAAATATTCAATTTACCTGCCAAAACACTTCAATTATAAATCAAACCAATTCAAAAAATATCCACTACGATATGTGCACTTTCTCTAGGTGCATCACACCTGGCCAGACTTCTCTAGAAATAATCTAGAGGGAACAAGGAAAGGATACCATGAATTATGTGGAACCGAATTCCTTATAGTGCATCAATGGAAGTTTCTGAGGCTTGAAGTTGGCCTGAAAACATGCTCTTATACCATGTTTAATTTAGCAAAGCTTAGGATCCTCACGCTTGAATGAATTCACTATAAAAATAAGGTTGTAGAAGAGAGAGATAATTTAGTGTAAACTGTTCAAAATATTCATGGAAAATTTCACACACATAGAGACCAAATTTGTTAGCATAACATTACATGAATTATCATTAACCTCTATGTAATACAATGGTGTTACAATGTGGATTCGAATTTACCAACTTAAGCTGACTCTGACTCTAACTCAATGTGGGAAAATCACCACTAGAGCTCACTAATGCAACTATAGACAACTGAATCTATTCACAATCAGTTAACTAATCTATGTAGGTGAGAAAATGCACCCAAACTCACTTAAATCATCCAAACTAGCCCTAGACTAATTGAATATGAACTAACGGATGGGAATCTGAGTATAATTGAACATAACTGAACACTAACGAGGGTCAACTATTGGTGGAAATTAGAGTGGGTTCCTTAATTATAGGGATTGTTATCTAGAGCTCCTAAACTGATGCAAATAGGTGCATTAAGTGTTAGGTGGCCCCCATGTGAGTCCCCCATGGAATTAGTGAAGTGGCAATAACCTCCTAAGCTAGGAAAAGACAAATAGACTATGGTGGTCAAGGGAGGATTAATTAATTAATCCTTACAATAGACGAGAGATAAATAAAACATCCACTTAGATGTTCAATAGGCCCTTGTTGTTGACACCATTATAGGATATAAATCATTCCATAAAAGGACACAAATTATTCCCTTCTTTCTAGTGGCCAAAGAAGGACAAACCGTCACAACTCCCAACTCAAGGAGAGTGGCATCATCTCACTGAATTGGAGCACAAGTTTCCTCATCTCCTTAGGTAAGAAATGGGAATGATTCCCACTTAAGGGGGGATTTCTAATCCATCCCAAGACTCAAACTGTTCCATTGACTATTACATATTCCTATTTAACTCCCTAGTTGGATCTAGGTCGCATTGAGTCAGCCGGCCCTATAGATCTGTCAATCCGTTGACTTATTTGTCCTTGTGGATCAGTCGATCCATCAACTAAGTCATTGAATTCATCGACCCATGAAATTTTCTATAATATTCGTTTATCATACATTCCCTCCAACATTTGATGACTCCAACACATGTTAGACATCATTTTAAATAGTCAAAAGGCATTGGGAATGCGCCATTAACATAGCGATAATGTCTCTTCATATTATTATAGCCAATAGATGGGAAGAAGATAGTTGGTCTCCTTAATTAAATTGTAACTAATTCTCTGTAAATGAAACATGGTGGGAAAGACATCCAAGCATCCCTCATATTTGTATATATGAATGTAAACCCAGATGTGAAATGGTTTCTTGTTCTTGATTTCACTAAGACAAGTCCTGGAAGAGAAGGTTTCATTGGTTCCTCATGGTTCCTTCATTTGATCGTCATTCGTGTAAATAAGTATTTTGACTTAGTATACCTTGACACAAGGTTGGATTACAACTTAAGATACCAACCTCTTACATATGAATACTCATAAAAATTGGTTTTTTCACCCTTGGAGTTTCTCTATTATCAATTCCTGGATTGCATTTTCATGTGAATAGTTTTAGCTATTACTCTCGGTCCTTTATGTTTGGTAATTATCTACATTGGTTTTATTATTCAATCTAAGTGATTTTGTAATATACCATAACAAAACTTGACTCATTAATTTGAATTTATTGTCCTCTTGTTGACTGCCTAGGGACACATATCATTAACCATAGATCATGATAAGTGGCATTAAACCACTACTTAGCCAAATGTAACCACTGCACACATTGGTGGTGCTTTTCCAAAGAAAAACCTATGGAGAAATCATAAAAGTATATGTATTCATCTGTTTCTACCTATCCAAATAATTATGCTTGAAAAAAAATTCTAATATTTAGAACATAACATATTTCTTCTGCTCCGAAGTTACTTAGATCAATTATTGCATTAACCCTACTATTATTGATGTATAGGATAAAAAAACCAATTTTTATACCATGTCAAAAGTTCCCTTTACTAATGTAACAAAAAAATCTCCTTTAGTCTATTGCCATCCAACTCTTCACCTTTCTATAACCACCATCATTCCAAAATGGGAAATATTTGAGTTGAACCTGACCATTTCAACCAACTTTGATCCCATTTTTGTTATGGATAGTGGACCAATAACTTCACTTTAGTGCATTTATCAAAATTTTTATTAAATAACCTACTTTATTTTCTCTATTATAAATTACTTGATATTTTCTTTATTGACTGTTAAGGAACTCCTTGCGTAAGGTCACTGGTTCAAAATTATGTGGGTAATAGCTTACAAAAAAATATATATTTGCTTCATTGCACTACTTTATTGAATACTATATAAATAAATATTATATTTTGGCAAAAATGAATTTCTAGGAACAATTTATCTACTCGAGTATGTGTTATTGTTGAAAAATAGTTTACCTTGTCATGAAATGGATTAACTCTTCACATAAATAAAGGAGGCACCAAGCAATAATTATAACAAAATAATTTAGATAATTTTTATGACTAAAATGGAGTATTTAATATATGTATATCTTGTATATTATCCCATTTTATATAGTTATATCAAGACAACTACTAAGTAGTGTACTTCCTAGGGGGACTAGGATTAGGTATTTATCTTTCATTAGGAAAAACATCCTGCAATGTACTCACTAGAAGAAACTAGTCTTAGTCTTGATCATAGAATTTAATCAGAGTGTTGTGTTCTTAAAAAGGAACTGTTTATTTTGTTGGAGATATATATTTAATGTGCGTATCTGGAAATTTTAAATTCATTAGTAGGAATGATTGAAATTCCCACTTCGCTTTCTCATAAATTCTAAAATTAAGCCACTTCAAGAAGAATAGAGTGTGGGAAACCATCCCTCCACTTTGGAGAAGTAGGGAGGGCATGTATTCAAGATTCCATGTTTTTCCATCCATTTGCATGTGATATGCAACCTAGTTTATATGGGTCCATAAACCACCTTCAAGGTTAATCACATAGTTTTTTTTCCCTCAAACCATTCTATCATTTGCCCCAACATGATTATGAACGATCGATACAAAAATCATTTTCCTATTACATTAGCCACTTGTGCATTACAAGCCCACAGTGCTACTTCTTCCAAAATAGATGAATAAAGAATATAATGGGAATGACCAATCAAACCATGTTGTTCCAACTTCCATATGGAATCGGATCTAATGCAATTGAAACTTGGCCAAAAACAACCCTTTCCATTATTCAAGCTACACATTCGAACCAACTGAGAAGTTTCCTTGTATCCATAAAATATATCATGATAGAGTTCATCTTATATCCATTGAAATCTAGTCTAAAGAGGATAGAAAGAAACAATGAAACTATAAACTATGGCATAAGAATACTAGAGATGGCACATAGATTCCTTAGTAAACCCCCTTCTCATTCTTTTCAATGTTCTTTTTATATATTTTTATTAATTGTTCATCAATCTCATCATCAAATATATTTGGGTGATATTTTCCTATGGAATATATGGCTTATATGAGAACCCTCCTAAGCTCCTTCCTTGCTGGGGCAAGGGTCGTATTTTTTGAGATCTCATAATTAGGACATTGATTATCCTTTCCATACACATTTTTCAACTACACTATGCATATTTACTACAATTTAGAAATTATCTCTCCTACTCACATACCTCCACCTACATATGCTACCTTTCCCCATTACATATCCTACTTCCTTCTTCATTATCCCGCGATAGTAATATCTCTACAAAGCAAGAAAATGCTTCACACTAACACTCATTCTCCCCAATGGTCATATAAACCTCAACATACTAGCAAAACTTGTATTAGAAACTGAAATTCCTATATTGGGTTTTGTCTATTAGTCATTTTCTATCCCCTATATATTTTAAACACATACATATATTTTCTACACGAGTTCCCTAATGCCTCATACTTATGAATCTCTTATTTCATTCCATAGCTATCATTTTCCTTTAAGCATGCTCATACCAGCACCAGAATTAAAGAAAATCTCCTACCAAATTCCCAAATGGATTAACCCATAATCTTTACTCCTTAAACAATGGCCCAAATGCTTCAAACTCCCTTTAGTTTCAATCCAAAGAAGAATATTTTTAAATGTATAAATGTATAGAATTTATCAAAATGTGCAAAGGGAAAAAATGAAGATGAACATTGTAGTGGATGACGGGATAGATCCATCTCTTCCCAATCATTATGATCTCTTTTCCCATCATCTCATCTTTTATATAAATATTCATTTATATATATCCTTTTTTAAATTAACTACCTATAAAACTAAATCAATGTAAAAATGAACTTGTTAATGGTAATAGTGTGATGAAGAGTTCATTTTATAGAGATCTAAGGATTAAATTTCTCTGACATGTTTTTTATTTCCACCTATTTTGTTCTTTATTGTTTATTTGATGTGAGTATCTACATAAAGATAGTATAAACAAAAATTGAGGAAAGTGTAGAAAGATTAAAAAAATTGAGGGTGTAGAAAGATTAAAAAAAAATGAGGGTGTAGAAATATTTTAAAAGGAAAATTGTAATCTCATAATTGTGGATATGAGTGAGTGGCACAAAGAAAGGGTTTCACTTTTGTTTGTTTGGAAATTGTATAAAGATAAAAAAAAATGAGGGTGAAGTAAGAGTAAAACAAATTAATTAAGGGTGTAGAAAGATTTTAAAAGGAAAATTGTAATTTCATAATTGTGGATATAAGTGAGTGGCACAAACAATATGCTGCATTTTTTAGAAAATGATATTGTAATAACATAATTAATGATTTTGATTCATGAATACATTATTTTATTTGGAAATTGTTCTGTATCATTTATTAAAAAAATGACTTTAGTGTAACAAACATAAAATAATAAGTAAATAATCAAATAGTTAATAGTTAAATATAATTAATTATAAATAAGAATCAAAAGGAATTCCCTTTCATACACAATTCCTAAACAATATTTAAGGTGGGTTATGATTGTAATTTATCAATTTATATATCATTTTATATTTACGGATATGTGGGTTATTTCATAAATTATGGGTTTATTTCGAGTTAATTGAGAATATCCAACTATGGATATTATAGTCGTATCAGAGCCCCTTCTTGGGAATTCATCTAATACCGGCTTTTGGCAAAATAATTAATTGGAAATCTCCAAACTAGGTCTTTGACCTTAAAAAAATTAGAGGAAATTTCAATTTAAAATGGGCCTTCCAAAAATAATACAAATTCCATGTCATCATGTATTAGCCAATCAAAATGATTTAAAATTCAAAAAGGGAGCTCCTCTTAAACAAAATTTTAATATAAATTTGGGGATAGGTATCATAAAAAAAACTACTTTTTTTGTTCATATTTTCGACATATCTCCCCGTGTTTTTACTCAAATTTCACTTGGGAGATGTCGTTGGATGCGAAATTAAATTCTGCATCCAACAACTACCTACTCGGCATATTTTTTACGGTCCCCGCTACCCCAAAAACAAGAAATACCTGAAAAACATGATGATGACATCATTATCACATTTTTTCAGGTATTTCTTATTTTTGGTGTAGCGGGGCCCGTCAAAAGTATTTCTAGTGGGTACTTGTTGGATGCGGAATTTAATTTTGCATCCAACGAGCTCTCGTGATCGAAATTTGAGTAAAAACATAGGGAGATATGTCGAAAATACGAACAAAAAAATAGTTTTTTCTTTTCTTCCTCCAAAATTAATAAATATTATTTTATTATTTGAACTATTATTTTATTAATTTTCCTTAGGAGGCCCATTTTGAATTGGAATTTCCTCTAATATGATAGTTAAAAAAACAAGTTAAAAAAATGTGGAGAAAATGAATAAAAGAGAAAAGTAAAAGAAAAGAAGAAAGGGGAAAAGTAAAAGAAAATAATAAAAGTGAAAAGTAAAAACAAAAGAAACCACACATGGTTTAACTTACTACCTTATTAAGAATGTGTTATTTAGATAAAAGTGGGAAAATAATTGGAAATTTTTATATTAGATCTTTTCACATTAAGTGAGATAAAAAGGGATTTTACATAAGAGTGAAAAGTATAAAACAAGATATCAAGATTTGAACCCGGGTGGGAAGGGTAACAATCACTCATCCCAACCACCCAATCTACAATTAATATACAATAAATATTAAAGGGAAAATTTAATTATTGAAAAGTATAGTATACTATACAAGATAAAAGATGTCTTTCTTTGATATATCTTGGGATAAGAAGCATAGCAAAATGGAGTCTCATGACAAAAAACAAGGAAGATTCCCACAAAATTTTAAAAAACATGCACACCCCATATTAAAAACTTATGGGATTATTCAAGAGAAGTCTGTATGCATCATTATTTTCCCCACAACCAAGAAGAATTGTATAGACTTTGACCTAGCAAATGAATTAATTATTTTAGAATCAAATCTAATTGACAAATACACAATTCTTTCTGATGATAAATATGAGCTTAAGAACCTACAACTATCTGTTGATGATTACAAGGTCCTAACTCAATTCAATATTTTTTCAGTGGTATCATTGGAGCAATATAGGGTTGATATAATTCTAGGGTCAACTTGGTTAGATACATTGGGTACCTTCATGTTCAACATAAGGAAAAAGTTCTTGACATTTCCTTACAAAAAAAAGAAAGTCACATTTCAGGATGTTACAATGAAGTCAAGTTCAGGAGTTGTTTCGACTGAAGAATTTAAAGACATCTCGAAGGTTCTTTCATAACAGGATCAGAAATTGATACAGAAGATGCAGAATGAATTTGATAACATCATCATGGACAAAGAATAAGAGATATCTCATCTAAGAGACCATAATAAGAAGTTGCTTCTTTCAAATAAAGAAGGTGAAGGATAAGGCACAATACAATTAAAAGATAGAAGAGGAGAATCAAGATCTTCAGAATAAACTATTATAAAATATCGAAGAGAATAATCACCTTAAGAAGCATAAACAAGATCTAATAGATCATATTCCAAAGCTTAAAGATGATGAGAAAGCGCAAGATGAAAGGATAAGGAACCTTAAGAATGATAAGCATTCGATAGAAAAAGAAGAAAAAACAAATCTAGTCCTTGTCACAGTTCAAAAAGAATCCAATCTAGTAAAAAAAAAAAAAATTATGCTCTACACTCAAAAGTTCGTATCGACTTGTGTCGTCAACCACAACATTGCACAGAATGATGCGACCACATTATAAGGCTTGAGGACAAATCCTTTCTAAGAGAGTGGCAATGTAACAAACATAAAATAATAAGTAAATAATCAAATAGTTAATAGTCAAACATAATTAATTATAAATAAGAATCAAAATGCATCACCTTTCATACACAATGCCCAAGAAATATTTAAGGCGGGCTATCATTGTAATCTATCAATTTATATATTGTTTTATATCTATGGATATGTGGGATATTTTAGAAATTATGGGTTTATTTGGAGCTAATTGAGAATATTTGTGGACAATCACAAGTAAAGTGGCCGATGAACGTCAATAGGCATAACTAGTCACTTAATTTTGTGGAGATGGTTGGTTGTTAAACAAAGACTAAAAATTAAACAAATTACCAAATAAACATTAAATTGATTGATATAAACATAAAAAAAATACTATTTAATAATAAATAAAAACATTATTGCTACCCCTTTCTTTAACCACCACTTAAGTAAAGCTTATTTAAATATTAATCAGGATTCATTTAAGCATAACAATATACAACGACCATGAAATGAATCTTGGTTGTATACTTGTTACACTTGGGTTAATATTGTTGATCTACTCAAGTAAACCTATAATATGAGATAATATCTAAACACCTATCAACGTAAACACAAATATTCTATAACTAAAAACAAATAATTAATGAAACTTAGGGTAATTGCATATTTTAATATAATACCAACATAACTATATTTGGAAAAGTGATCCTATCAACATAGACTAGGAAAATAAATAAATAAACATTATTATAACTTTCTCTCATCTTTATTGAACCTTTCACTATGAAAAAATGTGAAAGAGTTTCTACTTCATTAAAAACCAAATTTAAATAAATCTGAAATAAAATTGATTTAGAATAATTGAGTTTTAACTATATATCAATTGAAATTTTTTTTATTTATTTAAATAATTAATTTAAGAAGGAAAATATTAATCTACCTAGTAGAATATAATAGTTAGTAAATAGATGTATTGTTAAAGCATTGTTTATATAAATTTCTTAAATAATTATTATATATATTTCACTTAACCCTTTAAATAAAATAAGTCTTAATTGCGCCGAGAGGCACTCTACAACTCAGTATGGGGGAGATCCTGTAATGTGATGTAACGTTAGTAACGTTTGTAACATGTCGAAAAAAAATAATAGTGATAGTGAATATTAGTGAATATTATGGGAGAGATCTTGTAACGTGATGTAATGTTAGTAACATTTGTAACATGTCGGCAAAAAATAATAGTGATAGTAGTGAATATTATGGGAGAGATCTTGTAACGTGATGTAACATTTGTAATATTGAATGAATTAACTAATGTAAAAAGTAGTAAATATTTTGTCGGCCTAATAATGTAAGTTCATAACGTTTCGTTTGAAATACACTCTCTATATTAATACAAACAACAAAAATATTATAGAAAAAAAAATTATTCTCAAGCAGCTATTCGAGACAAGGAATCTGATCATGTAACAAGGTGAACATTGCATAATTCTTCATTTCAAGTAACATGAATTTTTTATAAATTTAAAATATGACATATTATATAATAACAAGGTGAACATTGCATAATTTGTTTTTCAAAAAGCTCTGAACCATGTCACAACACTCGCAGCTGCCTGCACCTCCTCCGTAGCTCCAGCTCCACTCGCAGCCCCCTCCCCTCCTCCCACGCTGCACCACACCCCCCCCCTTGCACAACCGCCTGCACCTCCCCTCCATTGTCCTCCCCTCCTCCCCCTGCGCAGCCATCTGCACATCCCCTCCTCCCCTCCGCGTCCTCCCCTGCCTCCTGCACCTCCCCTCCACGTCATCCTCCCCTCCGCATCCTCTCCGCCGCCTGCACCTGCAAATCTCCCACCTGCACCTGCAAAATGTAATATTATATTAATATTACATTTTAATTTTAATATTTAAATTAATATAAATTAATATTTAAATTTATTTACATGAATATTTAAATTTAATATTTATATTAAATTTAATATTTATATTACATTTAATATAAATATTAAATTTAAGTATATATAAAAAATATTTGCCATGCATAATAGGAACTACCTGTGGTATAGTGGTGAGGGTGTTGGGATAATGGGTGTGAGGTGGAAGGTTCAATCCTCTTAGATTAGCTTTTTGTTTTAAAAAATATTAAATTTATGTATGTCATGCGTATATATATAAAATCTTTTCCATACATAATAGGAACTACCTGTGGTATAGTGGTGAGGGTGTTGGGATAATGGGTGTGAGGTGCAAGGTTCAATACTCTTAGATCACCTTTTTGTCTTAAAAAATATTAAATTTAGGTATGTCATGGGTATATATAAAAAATCTTTTCCATGCATAATAGGAACTACCTGTGGTATAGTGGTGAGGGTGTTGGGATAATGGGTGTGAAGTGCAAGGTTCAATCCTCCTAGATCACCTTTTTGTCTTGAAAATATATAGAATTTAGTCATTTAGAATTTCATGTAAATTGAGTTGTATACTTGCATAGTTTTCAGTGTACGATTTTTTTATTGCATTTTTTTCAGTGTAGTTGTTATTCCAGCGGTGCATTGCTTTTAGTTTATATTTCCTAGATGCATATATGCCAGCATATATGTTAATGTTTGACATTTTTTATATAGTGACTAAACTAGAAATGGAAGACGTGCATGCGGAAGTTGCTATGAAAGAAACAGGCAAAGGAAGAAAATATTATGAAAAGACAGCAAAACAACGAGAAGAACGAAGAAAACAAAATGCAGATCGGCCAAAAGAATTTTGAAAAATACAGTTGGAAGAAAAGACAGCAAAAGAATGCAAAGAACGAAGAAAACAAATCGCAGATCGACAAAAGGAATATCGTAAAAGAAAGTTAGAGGAATTGACATCAGAACAACGAGAAGAACAAAGAAAATAGAACAATGATCAACAAAGAGCATATCGAGAGAGACAGATGAAGCAATTGGAAGAGCAAAGAAATAATCGAAATGTAGGAAATGACCAAATGATAGCAGAAGTGACAGGAGCAGAACAACAAATAAATCAAAATGTACGGAATGCCGAGAGGGTAGGTGAAATGTCAGCATCAACAGAAGAAGAACAAAAAAAACAACACATAACTCGACAAAAAGAATCTCGAAAAAGAAATTTAGACGAATTGACAACACAAGCACGAGAAGAACTAAGAAAATGAAATGTCGATAGACAAAGAGTGTATCGAGAGAGAAATTTGAAGCGATTGGATGAATAAAGAAATTGATTTGCAGAACAACAAATAAATCAAAATGTAGGACGACAAATACAACATTCAACCAGTATACCAGTAAAACCAACTGTGACAGATGCTCAAGTGGTTCCAAATACTAATATGGTCCCACATAAGGAGATTGAAATTGACAATAATATATTGGTACCATATGAAGAAATGTATACTAGAAATCGTAAATTTCATGAACCAATTGATCAATTCACAGAGGTGCAAATGTGTCATGTCTGCCAGGAGTCATATGTTGGAGTACACATACGTAATACAAGTACAGGTCCAATGTGCTTGCGATGTCTGAGAGAGGGATCTAATCACAGATTCTCAGCTGTGAACCACATGGATCCAAGATTTCAACTGCGTGTCCTTCAAGATCTCACACAAGTTGAAGAGATGTTGATAGCACATGCAAGTCCAATTTTGCAGGTGATGCATTCAATTGGTAGACAATACAAATATCGAGGACACACCATTATTTTTCTGCAAGAGATTAAAGATGTTGCTAAGGCATTGCCACGACATATTAAAAACTTGGACTTAATGGTCGTTGTGCGAAACAAAGGATGACAAGGATCCAGTTATGATTTCACTATTAGAAAACAAAAATTTATGGATGCATTATTATATAAGATTCAGAATGATCCATATTATCAAGATGTTTGAGTTGATTATGACACAGTAGAAGAGTTACCTAAAAATGCAATAGATATCTCACATATGCTTAATTATGTTACGCTTCCCGATATTGATGACGAAACAGAATTTGCAATGTTAGAAGGGATACCAGGAGTTGATGACATGTTAGACGGTTTACAAACAACTTCTTTTGCATCAAGGCTTCCAAGTGCACCACAAGAGATAGAAATTATTAGAGCATGGGAAAATAATCCTAATCCAGATGAAAATAACGCAAATGAGGAATCAACCGATGTGCTTAACTGGCATGGCATTGTCTCATCTCCAATTAATGAGTATAACACTGTTGGATTATTTGATATGGAATTTCCAGCATTGTTCTCTAAAGGAGAGGCTGATTGGTTACAACAGTGAATGCGAAATGTCCATCTACATGAGTATGCAAAACATCTTCTCAGATATCGTGATAACAGATTTGGAAGGCACCCTCGCTTCAGATATTTTTTACTAAATATCATAATGAGACATCATGCTCAAGCTTCATCAACAGTTTTTGTCAAAAATAATATTAGTGAACTACCCACAACAATGGAAGAGTTACGACAACATTTACAAAATCTTCCAGATTCAAGATTGGGAGAAAGATTAATGAGATTTGGAACGGTATTAAGAGGCACATGTGCATATTGGAGCAAGTGTCGTCAAGAGTTATCTGACTTGATTCAATAGATAGGTTGTTCAACAATATTCTTCACACTAAGTGTAGTGGATATGCAGTGGACTGATTTGCATAAATTAATGCCAGGCACAAGTCCTACAGATCTACGTGAAGCGAGGAAATGGTGACGTCAAAATGTAATTGCTAATCCTCACATCGTGGCACATTATATGCACTTGAGACATACAATTTTTTGAGAAGAAGTTTTCAAACATTTTCATCAAGCTACAAATTATTGGAGTCGCTGTGAATGGCAACATCGTGGATCTCCTCATGTCCATGGGTTTCTTTGGTTAAAAAATGCTTCCAACATGGACACTCTAAATTGGGATGATCCTAGAGAAGTTATATCTACAAAAAAGTATCATGAAGAACTTCTTAACTGTGTTGAGTGTCATATTACCTGTAATGAGAGAAGTTGTCTTCGAAAGAAAGGAGGAAAATTGGTATGTTGGTACCACGCACCATGGGATCTATGTGACCAGTCAAAAATTTACATTGATGAACAAGGAGAAAAAAAGTATGAACCTAGATGAAATGATGACAGAGTGAATACACACAATCGTGAAACACTGATGATGTGGAGGGCTAATATAGATTGGCATCCTGTACTTTCCAAGCATCTCGTTACTAATTACATGGCCAAATACGCTGCTAAATCAGAAAAGGGATCTAAAAATTTCCACAATACGTTGATGTAGGTCTCTTCTATCCAAAATACGAATGAACCAACAACACGTGCATATAAAAGTTTGTTGTGTGAATCCATTGTTGATAGGGACATTGGTGCATAGGAGACATGCCATATGCTTCTAGAGCTTTGTCTTTCAGAAGGTAGCCATCATTTTGTGGTTCTAAATGTTGGTATGAAGGTTTTCAAACAAGTACAAGTTGAAACATATAATGCTGACAATGGTAATTCTCTGATTGATGCATATACTAAGCGATCGGAGAATATGGAGAAACTTACATTAATAGATGTTGCAAAATATTGGTCATATGACAAACGTTGACGAGGGTAAAAATGGTTACCATGAAGTAATGCATCTATTGTACGTGTGTTTCCTAGATTTAACTCTATTCTTGATCAAAAAGATGAGAAATTTGTCGAATTATGTTGGTCTAAGTTGGTCTTGTACAAGAATAGCATACAATGTTATCCTTGAGCATTATAGAATGGGTGTTGATACACTACGCATGATAATCCAAGGAACTGCAGGTACTGGAAAGTCATATTTGATTGGAGCCATAAAAAATACACTTGAAAATCTCTCGCATCCAGGGAAAAGTCCATTACTTATTCTAGCTCCTACAGGGGTGGCAGCTTTCAACATATTCACAAGAATAGTTCATTATGCACTTCATATACTGATCAAAAAAATTAATCCTTTACGAGGACCGAGTTTAATTAACATACAGGAAGAGTTGAGGAATGTTAAATATATTTTGATCGATGAAATGAGTTTTATTGAAAAAAATCTATTAATCAAAATAGATTCAAGACTTCGCCAAGCCTTCCCAGAAAATGCTACTATACCTTTTGGTGGAAGAGCAATTATATTGGTCGGTGATTTGGGACAATTGCCACCTGTCATGGATAAGCCTGTATATGCATCGGAAGGTATTGCAAAAGAATTGTGAAACACATTCACAATAGTTGTGACCCTTGATACTGTGCTTCGACAAAATGGACAAAGCAATGAACAAATATAGTTTTGTAATTTGTTAATGAATATTAGAGATGTAGTTCCAACAATAGAGGATTGGAAATTACTGATGACTCGTATAGATACTTTCGTACATGCAACATTGAAAAATTCCTTCGATAAGGTGATACATTTGTTTGCGACAAATGATGATGTAAAATGTCATAACAAACGTTTATTAAGAAGCCTAAAATGTCCCATTGCAATCAGTATTGCTACATTTGTAAGAAGCAACTATTCTATGGAAGGAGATGAAGAAGGGTTGGAACTTGAATTACTTATAGCCATAGGAGCAAGGGTAATTCTCACATCAAACCTCTGTACTGATGCAGGACTCATTAATGGTGCTCTTGGAGTTATACAACAAATTGTATATAACCCAGGAAGTTCGCCTCCAGAACCACCCACTTATGTTTTAATTAAATTTGATAATTATGTGGGGGTATCATGGGATGAATCATTTCCTCAAGTTGTTCCTATTACATCTATCGAAAGAGGTAATCAAAAACAACTTCCATTGAAACTCGCTTGGGGTTTAACAATCCATAAGTCACAAGGATTGACATTGGAGAGAGATACTATTAATATTGGAAAGCAAGAGAGGCAGGGTATGACATTTACAACAATATCTTGAGTTAAAGATTTGGCAGGTCTACGATTTGAACTTCCATTCTCATATGATCAATATGAGAAGATGTCAAAACTACCAGGAGTGAAAATAAGAAAAGATGAACAAGATAGATTGAGAATGATCACGATGTGAACCATATTCTCATTTATTTAATCCTTACCAAATTATTTTCTTTATTTTCCATTTTAACAATTTACTCAATCTTTAATACTTATTACGTACATTATGATAATCCTCATAATTCTATCTGTGTTTTCAAGTTAACCTGTTCCTTACAATGTTGATCAAAATCCAATTTTGTATCACCACCTACGACTGGAACCAGCCTAGATCCCAATATTAGGCTCTATCAAGCGCCGAGAGGGATCAAATCTCCCGAGGTGCAAACCTTTTCTCAGGTATTGCACTCAAGGAGCTTTTCGAGGAGAGGTTTGAACCTCGGGAGATTTGATCCCTCTTGGCACTTGATAGAGCCTAGGATTTGGATCTAGACTGGTTGTTAATTACACTACTTAGCTTAAGGTGCTTAGCACCGTGTTATATTACTCTCTATCAATGTTGATATAAAATTTAATAGTATCAAGTTTAATATTATATATCTAAAAGTAAATAGTATCAAGTTTAATATTATATAGATGTGACTTACATAAAGGATGTCATATGTTTCATAGACAATATAGGTAGTTTGAGAAGTGTTTTAAGGTAATATATTTATTATTTTAACAAATTTAAATATAATAAAATTATTAGTATAATAATTCATGTTTTTAAAGGTTTTTTATTTTTATTTTTAATAGAAAAAAATAAATATAAAAATAATGGAAACAATAATATGATAACAAAGTGATAAAATTTGGGCATATTATATTTTATTTGTATTGTTGTAACTACAAAGAGTCTCGCTTCATCCGTGCAACCATAAGAATCTCATTATGTTTATTGTTATAGGAATCCATATGGATAACTTTGAACATTTCATTATGTTTATGTTTATTGTTATAGGAATCCATATGGATAACTTTGAATATTTTGATGTGAATTCATTTGTAAACAAGTAAATAACTCATTTCTTCTCTTTTTTTGGTTGAATATCTCATTTGTGTAATATTAATTTTATGTTTCCAAAAATACGGAGTTTTAAACCTTGTTTTTATTAAAAAGTTTTTTTTTTTAATGGAATACACATTACAAGAATTTTTTTGAGTATTTCTCATCATTTCAAAGACGATACATAGAGTAAATTGTTTGTTATAGTTTTAAAAAACTATTTTAGTGGAGCATTGAGTGAGACATGCAATATTCACAGAGGTAACCAACTCAAGGACTTGACTTTATGAACTATAGCTTGCAATTCACAACACTCAACTACTCAAGATGAATCACTAGTAGTTTATTCAAAACTTATGTTACTAGAAACAATACGCAACAATTTAGTTATTTAGACTTTTTTCTTTATAGTTTGACATGAGATATTGATTAGGTTTTATCGATAAAATTCTTGAAGTTATTCTTATGTATATTTTTTTATAATGTCCAATAGTACAAAGAAGACATAAAAAAGGTGATAAAGGTTAAGGTGTTAGATCCATGTGGAGGTGTTGTTAATAATATTCAATAAATTATGCGCTTTCTATAATCCATGTAGTATTGAGTTTTGAAAATGGTAAGCTTAATATTATGAAGCTTATAAGTAACAATTCTCTTTCTTATGAAGGAAGAGAGATTCCAATGTTTAAAAGAGCATGAAAAAAGTTGCACATAGTGGTATTTTTTAAAATATTTGGAAAAGTTGTAGATTTTATTCACGAATTTATCTATTTAAATACTATAATATTTGATCTTGTTGAATCTATAGAAATAATGTTTATGTACTAGTAGTTTAGTTTGAAAATTTAATGCATTTGACTTTTTTTAATGCAGAAAAACTACATTCCTGTTATTTCGAAGGAATCAAGGAAAGCTCACACACTCACGGGAAATGAGTTCAACAAACTTCCACACTTTCGTGGATGGTAGGTCGAGCAAACCGTTAGTCAAACATCCAAGCCATAACATGTCTCAACGGAATTGAACCCGAGTGGATGGAATGAAATGCATCTAGCCCCACCAACAGACCACCATATCCTTTACAAACTTGACTTTATATATATACGTGTAAGAGTGAGTTTATATATAATGTTATTAATTCAAGTTTATACTTATCTTTTTTTATTTACATGTATGCCACTTCATTTTATGTTGTTTAATACGTTTATAACTTTATTCTTTTTGTATGATTCACCTATATGCCATTGTTTAAGTATATAAATTTAATTTTAATGCATAAATGAATAACAAAATATATTGAATTTTAAACTATTAAACTAAAAAATATAATACTACTAAAATAATAAGGGAGTAAGCTAGCTATGGAGCAATCCTCCCTCCATCGGACGGAGGAGGAGCAAAGTCAACGTTGACTTTGCTCCTCCTCCGTCCGATGGAGGGAGGATTGCTCCATAGCTAGCTCACTCCAAATAATAAGTATTTAAAATAATAATAATTATATATACTAATTTTAATTATTTTATATTATAAAAAACTAAGATTATACTACATATTAAATATATTAATAAACAATATTCATTAATTAAACACATAAATATAATACAAGTTAATAACGAATAAAGATATTATTATTAATGATAGGATAAGATAAATAAATATATAAATATTGTTTTATAAATTAAACCATTTATACTTGTGAAAAGCAAAATATATAAATTGGGAATGATATGATCACCCATCAAATAAAACTTTTTTTTTAATGCCATGTCAAAAGTCCATTATTTGTCCCTCACTTTTATGTCAAAAGTCCATTATTTGTCTTTGTATGGGAGACATTACATTCTTTTCTTAACGTGCAAATCATTTTTTCTAAATGTGTAAATCCAAAGTAGTACACTTATGATCATTGCACATTGATTTTCCTTAGAAGGAAATGGATGTCCCAAATTGCTTTTGTAAAGTTACACCATCAATTTATCTCCGATTTTGTAATTGTAGTTTTACTAAAATCCATTATAGACTATATTGCAAAGCAGCACGGATCCAATATACATGCCTTTATCCTTAACCTTGGCCATGCACTTTTCTTTTCTCTTTCCATTATTGCAAATGTGGTAATCAATCTTAATCGTTTTATTAAGTTCAATTATATAAATTATATAAATTAGTTTTTTTCATTACTATTAATTTAAAAAAATAAATTACAATATTTTAATTTTTAATGGTTTTTATTAAAAATGTTTCGTGTTGACAAATTAAATATATTTTTATTTTATTTTAGCTCTCAAAATATTCTTGACAAATTGATAAACACTACTCAAAATCAAAATATTTTTATCCTCTTGGCATGGTCAAGCACTACAAACACTACTCAAAATCAAAATATTTAACAAAATTTAAATACTTCCTGAAAAAAACAGCATGAAAACCCTCTGCAATATGTGCCAATATGCAATTTGTATTATGTATTTAGATGATTTAACAAAATTTAAATACGGCGTGAAAACTCCCTGTAAACGGTGTGAAAAAAATGGCGTGAAAACCCTATGTAAACGGCGTGAAAAAACATCGTGAAAACAGAAAAAATAAAAAATGCGTGTCGAGAGACAATTGGGGAACGCTTGTTCAGTTTTCATTCGCTAAGCCGTTGCGACACGTGTCAGAATGTTAATGGCCAGGGAGACAATGAATCTTTTGAGACTGTTTTTTCACAATGGAAAAGGCAGTCTTAAAAGATTCCTCGTCTCCCTGGCCATTAACATTTCGATGTGTGTCGCTTGTTGATTGGCGGCTTTGGCAACTTTTTCCATATCACGCCATGCTTAGAATGTTGGTTAGTTATATCTCGTGATCGGGCAAATAGCATCACCAGACATGTCTTGTGTCTCTTTTTCATTTAACTTGTCGTTTTTTATTTAGCCAAGTCACTTTTTTTTTCTGATTTAATTTTGATTAAAATACAAACCGATATTATTTAAATATAAGTTATTATTTATATATAAATATATAAATTATAAAAGTTTTTATTTATGAGTTCATCTATTTATTGTTTTATAGTATATCAATTATTATGTTTTATATCAATTGATAAAAACATAGATATGAGTTCGCTATCTGTTTTTATTTCTGAGTTCATTTTTTATTGTTTTTTATTTTAATTTTTTTAGTGTATAAAAAAATAAATGATAATTATAAATATACAAACGAGGCTAGAAATAGTCTATTATGGAAATTATTATGGAAAATAAAAAACAATAGAACTTATCCACAAACCCTCACAAAATGACCAACTATGTACTCAGAGTAAACAAAAAAAATAGAGATTTGTAGCTATGTGGCCTTAGTTAAGAGATTCCACGATATAGAATTTAAAGGAGCTTGATGCCGAGTAACTCCAACTAAAAACTGTTAGATTTTAGTTTGTGTTTTCGAAATTTAAATATTTTCTTTGAGTTTAGTATATTTGAAAAAAAAAGTGTTAAAATTTCTTTAAACATTGTTTGGCATCTTTTATGTGGTGCAAAAGTCTGTATAAATATTAAATGACATATTTAAAAAATAATCTATTTTATTATAAACATAGGATTTCCGGAATTCTAAATGCCGGAATCGAAAATCAGGGAATCAGAAATCGGAACATAGGGTGTTCCTTATTGGAAAACATAGGATTTCTGGAATTCGAAATATGATTCATTTTTCTATTAATAATAGGATTTCCAGAATTGGAAATATCATTTACTGCACTTTATGCTATCAACATTTTTCATGAACATATAGCCATATATTCAAAGAAATTTTTTAAAAATATATAAGTTATTAAATTTTGAGAAATTAATTGTGTTTAGTTAAAAGATTTATATTTAAAAAAATGATTAGCAATGTAAATATAAGTTTAAATAAAAATGAACTTGTATTAATTTAACAATTAATAAAAAAAATTCAATAATTAACAAGAAAAAGCTCTCTCTCTACAAAAAAAACCGAATCATATTAATAAAAAAACATAGGATTTAAAGGATTTTACAATAACAACTCCAAAACAAAACTTCCGGATTTTATTTATAAAACTTCTCAGATCCGAAATGCCTCAATTCGGTAATTGGGGAATAGGAAATCGGAACATAGGGTGTTCTTTATTGGAAAACATAGGATTTCCGTAATCCTAAATGTTGGAAATCGGAAATCAATTTACCTTTCCGAAATCAATTTACCTTTCGACTTTTCAATTTTTTTATACATCAAAATAAGATTACATAAATTTATGATAGATATATATTGATATTAACTAGATAAATCACAATCAATTCCCCAAATAACCAATTTAATTGAGACTTTATTCTCAATTTAATTGTTGAAATAATCAAAAAGAATCTTAACATGTGCTATTAGATTTTGAGAAATTAATTGTATTTAGTTAAAAGATTGATATTTAAAAAAAACGATTAACAATGTAAATATAAGTTTAAATAAAAATGAATTTGTATTAATTTAACAATTAATAAAAAAAAAATTCAATAATTAACAAAAAAAGATCTTAAAAAAAACGAATCATATTAATAAAAAACATAGGATTTAAAGGATTTTACAGTAACAACTCCAAAACAAAACTTCTGGATTTTATTTACAAAACTTGTCAAATCCAAAATGCCTCAAATAGGAAATTGGGGAATAGGAAATTAGAACATAGGGTGTTCCTTATTGGAAAACATAGGATTTACAAAATCCTAAATGTCGGAAATCGAAAATCAATTTACCTTTCCGCTTTTTTATATATCAAAATAAAATTACATAAATTTATGATAGATGTATATTGATATTAACGAGATAAATCACAATCAATTCACCAAATAACCAATTTAATTGAGACTTTATTCTCAATTTAATTGTTGAAATAATTGGAAAGAATCTTAACATGTGCTATTTCCAAGAAGAATCTAATGAAATATTATATTCATTTGCAGGAATTGAATAAGTGACATATGGAGAGTGACAACTACCTTATTATCAATGCAGCCCCAGATTTAAATTAATTTATTTTAAATGTAACTCAAAATAAAAATAAATTAAAGCTAGATCAAATATGATTGTTGAAATTACATTCCATATGTGTTGCTTCATTTTAAAAACAAAAGATTTGAGAAAAATGATTATATTCATTTGCAAGAATTGAATCAGTGACATATGAAGAATGATAACTACCTTATTATCATTGCAGCCCTAGATTTAAATCAATTTATTTTAAATGAAACTCAAAATAAATATATTAACACTGCACCCAACCGAGTTGGAATGTAATTTCAACAATTATTTTTTATCTAGCTTTAATCTATTTTTATTTTTAGTTTCATTTAAAATAAATTGATTTAAAGCTAGCAGAGATAATAAGGTAGTTGGCATTCTTCATATCTCACTTATTCAATTCCTGCAAATAAATATAATATTTCATTAGATTCTTCTTGGAAATAGCACATGTTAAGATTATTTTCGATTTCCTCATTAGACAATTTTTTTTAAAATTAGACGATTTGATTCCCTGATATTGGATTTCCGATATTTCTTAAATAAACTTTATATATCCTCCTTAAAAATTAACTTTACATTATATAAGAAAAAACTAAAAAATTATAAAAAATATATATAAAATAAAAAATATTTCATTTTACGTTATTTCAGTAAGCATAACCAGTGAGCAGATACCCGGTCCTATATAGTATTTGGGAATAGAGATTGATAGACACGTATAGTCGGTTCCCCTTTTTAATCCACCTCCACCATTCAATAGAAGCTTTGACGTGCGACTGCAAGTACAAATCCTCATATGTTATAATTTGAGTCTCGATATAGCTCGGGCTGGGGGACAATGATAAATTGAGTTTCTTATTATTTTATATAAATTTATGATAGATATATATTGATATTAACCAGATAAATCATAATCAATTTACCAAATAACCAATTTAATTGAGACAATGCAATCAATAATGCCAAAACTGAGGTGTCAGTCACTGTTGAATGTGGAACTTTTTTGTACCTGCCTACCAACCCAAAAGAGAAATTGGGGTCGGCTTAATGTTGAACATGCCAACTTGTAATTCCATGCATTGATAAATTAAATACATGTTCTGAAAATGAAATTAAAAAAAAAAAAACTAAAATTAAATTAAATTCATTAGTTTATTAATTTTAGAATGAGTCTTTCCAATATTGAGTCTTTTTTCAATTTAGACGCAGGCCGATCAGACTCAATATTGGAATCTTTTCTCCAAATTTAGAAGCAGACCGATCAGATTCCTATGGAATTTGGTCAAAGAAAAGACCAATAAAGGAAGAGTAATAGCTGTGAATTAAAATTCATGTAGCCACTACACTGAAGAAATCAAGTCGACCCAGTCTATAATTTATTAAAGGCACAACCTATTAATCTTGCACATTGATCTAGGAATTAAGAATCAATCTCATCAAAGAATAATCAACAAATACTCATGAAATGGTGTTAATCGGAACCAGAAATGGTTTCCTCTCTGTATATTCAATAAACAATGAATGGTTGCAATACCAATGTCAAGCAATAGCTTGAATCAATGAGGAATTCAAATACCTAAGGAGGAAATTCGAAATCAATGAGTGAGTCTAGCTTAACTAACTCTCAACCATAGGTTCACACTCAGTTAACCACTTGACCAAAACCCTAATTGACTCACCAAACCCTAACTGAAGTCAGAGTGCAATAAATGACTGAATCTCAACTGAAGGAGATCAAACACATGTCATAGCAACCAACCATCAAGTGCTAGTGCTCCACGACTTCAATGAACTCCGATGAGGTTAACTGAAGCTGAACTGGCCATCAGAAGTTGGTGAAGGCACCCTGTTGACTCCAGATCATTAAATAATAATAAATAATCATTAAATAATCATTAGAGGAAATTTGGGGTCTAAAATGGGCCTTATAAGAAAATGTGCCAAAATAAGTTTTTGTGAGTTGGAATTCAAGAACCAATAGAATTTCAATAAAATAAGTCAACCATAATGGTTGAATTGACATATTTGTCATTAAAAAAAACTACTTTTTGTGTTTGTATTTTCGACATATCTCCCTATGTTTTTACTCAAATTTCGATCGGGAGAGCTCGTTGGATGCGGAATTTGATTCCACATCCAACGAATAACCACACTGCATACTTTTGATGGACCCCGCTACCCCAAAAAAAAGAAATACCTGAAAAAACGTGATGATGACATCATCATCACGTTTTTTCAGGTATTTCTTGTTTTTGGAGTAGCGGGGTCCGTCAAAAGTATGCAGTGTGGGTACTCGTTGGATGCAAAATTTGATTCCGCATCCAACGAGCTCTCTCGATCGAAATTTGAGTAAAAACACAATGAGATATGTCGAAAATACGAACAAAAAAAGTAGTTTTTTTCTTTCTTCCTCCAAAATTAATCAATATTATTTTATTATTTTAACTATTATTTTATTATTTTCCTTAGGAGGCCCATTTTGGAACCCAAAATTCCTCTAATGATATTTAATGAGAGGAGGTGCCTTAATTGACTGGTTGAACTGATTGTAACCACCAGTTAGCAATGAGGTGCATTAATATCACTCAAATCACCCCCGGAGTGCTCCAGTTAGCCTCCTTGACTGCAGGAGAAGGCTAAGTTAGCCTCCTTGATTGTAGGTAGGCGTGGGTGTGACTGGATGATGGCAATTAATGCTCCACTGATGTCAATTAATGTCAATTATACTTAGAATAGTGGTTTAACTAGGCCAATTTGACCAAAAGAGTGTGTATGATGGTAAATGTCTCCAACACCCCCCCTTAAGCTATACTCAGGAAGAGTTAGAAAACATAGATGCATAAAAATGCTAGGGCCCCAGCAACAAAGGCCATAGGTCACCCTGTACAATAAATTAACTGCTTAATATAACCAAGGAAATGGGGAAAACCTCATGGGAAAAATACCCCCCCTCAAACTAAGCAGTAAATCAAGAATTGGTTCTTCTATGCAGCAGCATCCAAAGACTGTGCATGTGAACCTCTAAATCCAAACTAAATGAATATGTCTGGAGGAATATTCCACTTTGGAAGAAGAACAATGCACTCAACTGAATCAGAAATATAAACAGCTACATGGTGAAAACTGGACCCATGTAGAGCAACTGAAATCATCTGAAGAGAGAGCAAAGGTTCTTGAGGATTCGAACCATGTGTGGAACACTCAAGAAACTAATATGTTGTAGCCTTGAACAGAAAACCATGAGTGGTAAAATCGGCCCCAATTTTTAGGAGCAAGTGTCCAAGCAGATGCAGAATGTCTTCCTCTTTACTAGTTTTGTGAGGAGATGAGCTTGTGACCAAAGGTAGAGAATCCCTGGGACTCTAGAGAGAGAATGCCTGAGATCCATAATATGATATAGCTTTAGAAATATCTAATGATTCACAAAAAAAATATCACCAACCTCATAAGAGGAAACTAACACCAAATCCCCATAAGCAAATTTGAAGAAGAATTGCGGTACTTGATTTTTCACACCGAAATTGGTGAGAGCAGCTACAAGCATGACTGAAAGCTCTTGGATTTTAAAATATGAACAAAATAATATCATATTAGAATGTAAATCAGATCTAAATAAGTTCACAACAGATCCAAAACTATGAAATCAAATCAAATCCCCAGTAGCAGTTTTGAAGGAGACTTGCGGTACTTGTTTCTTCACAACATTGAAGAGAACAGCTACAAGCAGTACTAAAGGTTTATGAACCTGAAATTTTGAACCAAGAAATATCAGATCAGATCCAAATAAGATCATATCATATCTAATAATGTTCATATCAGATCCAAAATTATGCCACAATCGAGACGGTGGATGCACAGTTGTCTTTTTCTTCAAAATTCTGAATTTTGGTGCATGCAATCCTGCAGGATTTTGCTAGAAGATCTAGATCATGGGGAGCGAATGTGTCACTCTTATAATATGATATTTCTTCCAAAAATATCCAAGTTTTTACACATTTGCACACCAGCAGCAACATTAGAGGGAGAAAAATCAAATTTCTCTTCACTTTCAGAAGCAATTACTGGTAAATTTTGCACAAAATTCAAAGGAAAATCATTGGTGAATGTTTGCATGGAAGTGCAGCAGTGTTTTTCTTCAATATCAAAGATTCAAATGTCTTCTTCTGGTTCAAAAATATGAGAATATGAGATATCAGAGATCTCATGAACTTCCGGAGCATCAGGAGAAGAAGTCATTGCATGGAGACTTTCTTCAATTTGAATTGAATGTGTAGAAGATTCCGCTTCATCTTCATCTTAAACAACTTCATCAGAGAGAGTAGAGGCTAAGAATTTTGAGTAAATAACTCTTGTGGTGCTGGATGTTATCTCCAAAGTACTATTATGATCCTCATTGTGCTTGCCAAAGGTTCTGTCCAATTTTTTCTAGACTTCCTTTGGGTATTCAGCAGAACAAATAAGGTAGTACAAGCTAGGAGAAAGGGCCAGACCTATTGCTCCAAAAGCTCTATCACCATCATTTAGCCAGTCATTCTCATTCTCATAAGACTCTTTTCCAAGTCCAATAGACACCTCATAGAGACCTCGTCTCTTCATAGATGTAATCATCTTCAACTTCCATTCTGAATAGCTTATGAATGGGGTGAGAAGAGGGATTGATGAGTCCATTCGAAGTTGTACCTGTTAAAACCTGCAAATCAAAACAAAAAGGGGCACCGTAAGGTCGGACAACCTGCAAATTCTAGGCTTTCATCACACCCAGCGTAGTCAATCAAGCAAGCTTGATCAACAAGTTATTTACTTGGGATATTGTGTGGTAATCCTTGGCTTCTGGTGCAGTGCTGGATTTTTGAGCTATTGGTCAAATTTCATGGAGAAATCTGTCAAAAAGCTTGTGTTTTGAGAGATAGATATTCGTCTCGCCATATGCTTTGATACCATATTAATCTTGCACATTGATCTAGGAACTAAGAATCAATCTCATCAAAGAATAATCAACAAATACTCATGAAATGGTGTTAATCGGAACCAGAAATGGTTTCCTCTCTGTATATTCAATAAACAATGAATGGTTACAATACCAATGTCAAGCAAGAGCTTGAATCAATGAGGAATTCAAATACCTAAGGAGGAAATTCGAATCAATGAGTGAGTCTAGCTTAACTGACTCTCAACCATAGGTTCACACTCAGTTAACCACTTGACCAAAACCCTAATTGACTCACCAAACCCTAACTGAAGTCAGAGTGCAATAAATGACTGAATCTCAACTGAAGGAGATCAAACACATGTCATAGCAACCAACCATCAAGTGCTAGTGCTCCATGACTTCAATGAACCCGGATGAGGTTAACTGAAGCTGAACTGACCATCAGAAGTTGGTGGAGGCGCCCTGTTGACTCTAGATCATTAAATAATAATAAATAATCATTAAATAATATTTTTAATGAGAGGAGGAGCCTTAACTGACTGGTTGAACTGATTGTAACCACCAGTTATCAATTAGGTGCATTAATATCACTCAGATCACCCCCAGAGTGCTCCAGTTAGCCTCCTTGACTGTAGGTAGGCGTGGGTGTGATTGGATGATGGAAATTAATGCTCCACTGATGTCAATTAATGTCAATTATACTTAGGATAGTGGTTTAACTAGGCCAATTTGACCAAAAGAGTGTGTATGATGGTAAATGTCTCCAACACAACCATGATTCTTTGAAGAATTATTTGCAGTCGCGATTTTTTATGTTTTGAATACAGTGAGAGCAGAATTTGTTCAAGAGAAGTTTGTTTGCGTAAACAAAGAAATATATCGCTAAGCGTTTGCACAGCTGATGACATCTTGAAAAACAACTACTTATAAAATTTATAGTGAAAAATTGAAAGATGAATAATGCCAATCCGCTGCAAATAGAAGACCGCCTTGAGAAATCCTATAAAGAGACCCATTCACCTGAGTTATAAAGAGACTTATATTAACCATCAAATATTAAAAAAAACCTTTGTAATAAAACAATATTAAGAATAAAGTAATTATCTTTCAAGTCATATTTATCATTAACCAGAAGAGATACTAAGGAGACAAGTCAAGTTTTTATTTAAAAAATAAATTTACATTTGATAAGATTTTGATCCTTCTTTAGATAAATTAATGTAATGGAAAAGTTAATGTAATGTTGGAGTAGTTGATTACATTTCATAAGAATTTGATCATTCTTAAGATAAATTAATGTAATGTTGGAGCAGTTTATAACAATGATACGATGTGATATGTGATAATGGGTCTCTTTATAATAGTGATACAATGTTATTTAAATTTGGGAGAATCTGATCGGTTTGCCTCTAAATTTGCTGGATATTTTGGCCTCTAAATTGGTACGATTTGCAAGAAGAAAAAAAAGAACCCGAGAGATAATGCAGGCTATTGGAAATATAATTTTGGTTTTCGATTTCAATATTGAAAATTACTGGGTTAGGTTCGAGTTGCTTCCTAATCTAGAGCTTATATTTTGAGAGCCAAAGTATTCAAACAAGCACAAAATAACTTCTATAAAATCTATGTTGTCGCTACAATTTGGAAATTACTAGAAAATCTCTGTTGTCACTGCAATTTAACAAACCCGGGTTGAAATGGCTTGGTGGTAGCTTGAATTAAGAAGCATATTAGATTTCAAAAAAAAGAAACCAAGTTATTAAGCTCCATGAAAATGAAAAGACCGGGGCCTCTTAATAGGAAGAAAGTCGAGGACATTCTTGTAGAAATTCTTGGATTCCTGAACAAATAATTTGTAGAAGAGATAGATATGATTGAGTGAAATATGAGGCATGGGTCCTCCCATGCAATTCATTAAAGCACATAGGGCAGAAATACCTTCTCCTTTAGAGCGAGCGAGCATAAACTATGGCCCAATAAAAAGAAAGACTGAATATTAACTCATAAATAGACTCAACACAACTCATTTCGATAACCCAATTGATAGATAAATATATGTAGCCACGATAAACTCGCACGCCTACAATGGTTTTCACGTGTTACTTACGGAAATGACATGCTTTATGCATGTTAATAATGGCAGAGACCAGGAAACTGGAATCACACACTACAGAGAGGATGTTGGGCGCCTTATAAAGATTCACAAAATGTTTCAAAAAAATGAATTAATCAATATCGATCGATTCGGTCCCTAAAGTCAAAAGTTTTGTTAGCGTAACAATTTATTAGGTTTAGGTTTAAGCAAGAATAAGTGATTTATTAGGTTTGGGTTTAAGTGAGGTCCCTCAAATAAAAATGAAAAAACTAACGAAAGAATAAGTTAATTTATATTAGTATTAATCTATATTACTATTTATAGGGCATTGAATTGAATAGATGGTGGATAGGTATTTTGGAGTACACGTTCATTATCACAAACATGTGACTATTCTGGTTTCCAAACTCGGAATGTAAAAGGGTGAAAATAAAAAACTGACAAATCCTAAATGCAAAAAGTGATCTTGCCGACTTCCACAATGCGAAAATAGGTAACTCAGAAAAGTTCAGTTGCGAAAAGACTCAATATTTTAATAATTGAATTTTCCTTGCCTTTTTTTTACTGATTTTTCCTTGAATTTTTTTTTACCAAAACTTGTGATTATTACCAAACTCGATCTCAAATTTAGATTGTTTAGAATGCTTATTCATAACACTTGTGATTATTACCATAACCAAAACTTGTGTTTATTACCGAACTCGAGCTCAAAGGTAGATAGACCAAAACTTTTAGGTAATATTTAAAAAAAAACATATGTAGTATAACTGATGCCAAAAGATACCATGAAAATTTAACTTAGAAACAATACTGAGAGTTAGTGGAGTTCAAGACCGACCTTAGATTTAAAGATATGTAGAGAATTAAAGTTTTGGGTTATGAAAAAGTTCATTCCTAGACTTTAAATCTCGACAAATTCAATATTTCCGAATTTTTGGTTCACGTTGGGGAGGTCAGGTATTCATATTTTTTTTTGTTTTTTTTAGCATTTCACTTTTTCAACTTCCAGACTTCAGAATTGGAAATCTTAACATTTGCTTGGATTTTCCCTTGTGCTTCCACTCCCCGTCTTCCGGATTCTGGACTTCCGAAGCAACTGTCTTTAGTTGATGTACTTTGGAGTATCAAGGGATTTGTGAAGCAGTAATTGTTACTATAATTCTAAGTTTTTTTAAAGATATTTTTATTTTATTTAAAAATTTTTTTATTAAATTATTTTATTATTGTCTGGTGAAATAGGAAAACCCTCTTTCCCACAAATCCTACCCAGCACGGAAGTTCAGTCTTATAAGTAAAGAAATGGCTAAAAATCCTATGAGAGAGCTCACAAAAAGATTCATACAGCTTTTTGTCGTTGACGAGGTAGGCTGACAGATGAATTTGGTTGTTAGATCTGCCTCAATTTTAAATATTTGAATCTCCTAAATATTTGAGAAGGATTTATGAAATTTTCAACGTCCTGCAATGCGTTCTAATTGAAAAAAACTCAATGATATAATTCACCACTTTATTTCCTATTCCTCAAAATACATATAAAATCTTCAAATTTTATGTATAACATATACAGATGCATTTACTTCCCTCATATAATATATTTGCACAATATATACTAAAAGAAAATGGAATCTTTTCCACACAAAACCTATAAGACATGTATCAAATATTACCATCATTTTCCAATAGGGTAGAGAGAAGCATCATTAATTTAAGTTAATGGCTATGCATGCCATAGCACTTGCACTGAGACGTGCAAAGGAACATCGAGAGGTTAAAAATATTGAGTCTTTCTGTAACTGAACCTTTCTGAATTACCCTGGGAGACTGGAAATTACATTTTAATAATACTTTTGTGGGTACTACTGACCTGACTTACAACTGAGGTTTTACCTACATCAATAATTCACGACTAAATACATCAATGACATTCCTGATCGGAGGATCAACATATCTCTCTCTCCCCACCCCTCTCTCTCCCTCTTCTCCGATCTCTCCCCCAAAAGACAGAGCTAACACGAATATATNATAGGATGTGATTGTGGCATGTTTTACAGGTATCATTGATCCTCTAAACGGACTTTGGTCATATCAAGGTCATTTTTAATGGCAATGCAATCATTAAGAGCTATGTTAAAAGTTCCGTCGAATATTTTAAAGGTTGTAAAGTGTTTAGTGGATATAAATAAAGTTAAATATAAACATAATGGATAATTTTATTTTCTTATAATATGTATTTTCATATATATAATTATTATTAATATTCTTACATTTAATTTTAATATATAATAATTATTTATTCAAAATATTTATATTAAATATGAGTGCAAATATTAATATAAATATTTCTTATATATAAATATATATATGTTTTTAAATACAAAATCAGGTACAATATCCATCTTTTGTCATTTACACTTAATGTATCAATCTGCATAACAAATAAATCATGTCAGATTGAATGAGTTAAGGATTATGGTTTTATATTATATCAATTATTACGTTTTAAATCAATTGATAAAAACATAGATATGATTCCATTGTTTTATATCAATTGATAAAAACAGAAATATTTTTGAGTTCAATTATTGTTTTATACACATTTAAAAACAATTGATAAAAATGTGAAAAAACGTGGAAATTACTAGGTTAGGTTCGAGTTGCTTAAATATAAGCTGAGGTAATTTCCAAATTGCAGTGACAACAGAGATTTGGAAGAATTTATTTTGTGCTTGTTTGAATACTTTGGCTGTGAAAATATAAGAAAAGCAACAACTTTGACAGAAAAAACAGCTTAATCTGACAACGGTGGAATCCAAAGACAGAACATTTCTTTGTATAAAAATGTTCATGAAAACCTTTAATTGCTATTTATATCCCCCTTGGTAGGTGTTTATCCTCATTGTAATAAAAGAAAGGAGAAAGTTTACTCTGTTTCATTTTATCCATTATCCAAAATGAGGTTGTTTTACTTTATTCTTGATTTAGTTTTTTTTTAAATGATAAAATCGATCATATTTGTTTATTTAAGTTAGTAATAAGAACAATCATCATTAAAAATATTGATATATATATTATTTATGTTACTTTGTTTGATACTTTATTTTACTTTGTGTGATTGACAAATGAAAAAGTATATTGAATCAATAATGTTTTTATTAAAAGCATAACTGGGAATTACGGCCTGTGTGTCCTGACATATTCTTGCAGCTAGTCTCCTATTGATATTTTCCACTTTGAGGGCAGCGGAGGAATAATTTATTCGAAAAGAATACGAACAGTCAAAATAATGTCTCAAAATCGAGGCTTTGCGGTGATCGATACTCGAACGTCGAAAATCGGAAATAGGAACTTTGACAATTTTTTATTTGATAATGCAAGACTTTCAATATACGAACTGTTGAAAATCAGATCTTGGGGAATCCAAAATTGGAACATATGGTGTTCCTTTATGGAAAACATAGGACATAGGATTTTGGGATTGCTATATGTCACAAATCAGAACTTGGCAAATTGAAAATCAAAGTAATAGACACTTCCAGTTTCCTCACACAATTTTGATACGTTTATAGTTCAAATAGACACAAAACGATGGTCGTGGTTTTGTTTGACTACTGGTACAATTGATGAAATACACTTTTCCCATGTCCCTTCATTCACATTATTGATTTATCAATGCATTTTTGCTCCATTAATGAACAAAAAAATTTCATTTGATTCAAACATGGGCGTATATGTTCACTTTTTCTCATCTTATGACGGTCTCCAAAATATTCATACAATACTTGATTCGCTGCATTTACTGCTGCAATGCCTTTTCTTTCCACATATAAACAAGCCTTCACGTAACCACTATTTCTTATTGTTTGCCTTTGTTTTGCTTCTATTCATTTTTCTACGTTTCATTTACACTCGGAGTTTTGCATCAAAGGATTTCGCTCCTTCTTAAATTTGCAGGTTTTCCTTAGTTCTTGTTAATTGTTTTGAATATTAATCCAGTCTACTTATTAGATGGTGAAATATTGTTGCTCTGTTTTAATTGAATGTGACTCTTCCTTTGTTGTAAGAATATTGTGAGTTCTATTGCTTATGTCATGCTCTGTCAATAAAATGATAGGTATTAGTTTTTTGGCTAGATGAAAATGTTGCTTATGAGATGGAGAAACAATGTTGCTCTGTTTTAATTTATTCTTACTCTTTCTATGTTGCAAAAGGGCTGTCAGTTGTATTGGTTACCTAGCTTCATGATGGTGTAATACTCATGCTATGGTAATAAAATTATAGGTATTAGTTTTTAGATAAATAACTCAACCTAAAGATGGAAAGTGACTACAAAGCTTTCTTGATACGTCTTTTGTATTTTCAAATAAAGGAATGTTGAAGTTCCTATTTCTGATTTTCTATCTCTTGATTTTAGTTTGTTTCCATGTTGAGACAACATGCATGTTGTTGGAAAGATAGGTGATTACATTTCTTTTGTTCCTATGTCCTGTGTTTTCCATTAAGTAACACCATATGTTCCGATTTTCGGATATCAGAAGTTTTGTATTTTCAAATAAATAAATGTCGAAGTTCTATTTCCGATTTTTGACGTATTGAGTTTAGTTTGTTTCCATGTTGAGACAACATGTATGTTGTTGGAAATATTGGCAATTACATCTGGTCCATTGCACCCTTTCGGAAAGAATATCAAATTTCATATCATATTTTTTTTGAAACTAACTTTGGATAATTGAAAAAGAGGAAGATGGGGAGAGGGAGAAAGAGGGAGAGAGATTGGGGGAGAGGGGGGAGGAGAGTCATTGATCCTTCGATCAAGGATGTCATTGATGTATTTAGTTGTGAATTATTGATGTAGGTAAAACCTCAGTTGTAAGTTGGGTCAAAAGTACCCACAAAAGTATTATTAAAATGTAATTTCCAATCTCCCAAGGTAACTCAGAAAGGTTCAGTTGCTAAAAGACTCAATATTTTTACTCCATATTTATTAATAGAAATAATTGTTATTATTCAATCTATAAACTTGATATGCTATAAATGCAAATTATTATAATAAATTATTATTCTTTAAAATCATTAAAGAATAAATGACTTTTTCATTCATATCTTATATCACATATATATTAACAAATTAAAAACACATTATATATAATATTATAAAAAAATTTGCATATCGGAAATGGGATAATTTATTGCCTTCTCGATTTCAGCGATAATTTGGATATTGAAAACAAGATACTTTCTTTTCCTTCCCGATTTCAGCGATAATTCAGATATCGGAAGTGAATGAATTCAGATATAAAAAATATTATTCTTTAAAATCATTAAATTTAAATGACTTTTTTAACTCATATCTTATATCACATATATATTAACAAATTAAAAACACATTATATATATTGTAAAAAAATTATTTTATAATATTTATTTCCTATTTCCGATTCTCGATAATTTAGATATCAGAAATAGGATAATTTGTTGCCTTCCAAATATCGGAAATGAATGATAATTTTTTCCTTCCATATTCCCATTGGTGATATTTCCGATATTAAAACCATGACATTCCAACACATTAAGGAAATAAGAATGGATTTAAAATACGTTAATTATTTCCTGATAGCTATAAATATTTCCTGCTTAAAATAGATCCAAAAATATCAAATATAAGTATTATTAAAAAGTCATTTCCAGTGTACCAAGGTAAGTCACAAAGCTTCAGTTGCAGAAAGACCCAATATTTTTACCCTCGCAAAGGAACACCGAGAGGGTAAAAATATTGGGTCTTTCCGCAATTGAACCTTTGGAAACTGGTAATAACATTTTAATAATATTTATATGTATCTCTATCTCGACTTACAACTGAGGTTTTATTTAATAATAAATTTCAACTTTTTTGTGAACCTCTTGTTCTTGAATGCGATTTGGAGTTTCCGAAAGGAAATGTCCCTCTTTTATCAAATTTAATTTTGGATGTTCGAGTTCGAATGGTTTTATCATATTTGTAATTTCTGATTTTGGATTGCAGAAGTGGGAAGCAGGAATATTTCTTTTCGGTTTCCACAAATTGAAAAACTGACAAGTTTGTTTGTAGAATATTTACCTCGCAATTTTCGGAAACTGTTTGAAATCCTATTGTGTTTTCCAGATTTCCTATTTCTAATTTTTCGCTTATTGGATATCAGTAATATTGCTTTGGATCAGTGATTTATCTACTTTCCCAATTTGCGAGTGTGGAAAATTGGAGGTATCTGTTTACATAAAATTAAAGGTGTTAGAAACTGTAATTGTCATTTTTAGTTAATAATTTTTTCTGCTTTTTCAAATAGACCCAAAACTAAGAGGCTAAAGGCATAAAAGGGCTAGAGAAAATCTTAGACTAAACCCAAATAATTTGGCAAGGGCTATGTGGAATTGAGAGAAATTAACTGTAGTCCATCGATCCATTACTAACAAGGATTTTTCGATCTGCGGTTCTGCATTTCGCAAATCGGAAATTCGAAACCACAAAATGTAAATCTTGCACCATCATATAACACATGACACCTGTGGATTTTCCAATTTGCGATTCTACATTTTGCAAATTGAAAACCATGAAAAGTTAATCTTTCCAAATTTTATATCCCTTGATCGATATGAAATTGTCGGTCTAGATTATTTTAGCCGTTTGAGTTGGGTTTTTAAAGATTTGTGAAGTTACAATTTTTCACTTTGCACATGGTTTTTTTATTGTGCATTTGCTCTGTGTTTCAGTGCTTGGAGTCGTGACTTTCACTTGTAAGTTTTCACCCCTTGACCGTTTTTTCTGGTAAATTTAAACTCGCATAGTTTTTAGACATGGTTGCTAAAATTCAATCAAAGAAGGTATATGTTACGACTAGGAATACCAGATCTAAAATGGCTCTTATAAAGAAGAAAATTAAAGATCCCAGTGCCGGTGTTTTCTCTAACACCAGTGGGTATATGTCTAAGACCTTAAATCTGGTCTGGTCCAGAATTTATGCTATTTTTGACAATGATGATTTTTCCTCTGTTGATCATGACAAACCTTCCTATATGTGCATACATGAATCTCAACTTCATTGTATTGTGGAGAGACCTACATTTATTCCTTACATGGACCTTTTTAAGTGGGCATTGGACCACGTCAACCTTAACCAAAGAATGTTTCATGATACTGACAATGTCTATGTTGCTTCATTTAATCCATATGTGTTTTCTAGGGCTTATAATTTGGCAACCCATAAGTAGATTTTCTCGATGAAATACTCGCCAAATTCAATTACAAAGAAGTGGTGAAATCTTGGCTAGAAGACCCAACAACAGTGATTCCCCATTCACAATTCACATATCCAGTTTCTTGGTTCAAAGAGCCTTTCTCGTTGGTGGATGCCATGTTTTGTAGGTTATTTGGCTAACCCAATTGTTCCTTATTCAAAGTGAATTGGGTCCATATGGCGAAGCATGTGCTGCTTACATGTGATTCTTCCAACTAGGCACAAATTCTGTTTTGCACTTTGTGAGGGGAAATTGAAAAATATCAAAAAACCCCGATGAACCGAAAACCATCTTTCTACATGTCAGCATTCGTAATGGATGCATTATGTGCATGTACTTATTTCCTGGCCCTAAATTGGAAATGGAATGAGAAATGTCCACCTGTTCATATATATTGTGCTGATATGTGGGATGAAAATTTCATACCTTGGGTCTATGAGCTATGTGACCTATTTTTTGGGTCAATGTACTACAAAATTTTCAAAGCTGATCGATGCTCCTACCTTCTTTGAAAGTGCTAGGGAACTCATATCATATTATGGAGACTAGTATGTAGGAGAATATTTCTCTTACATAAGGATTTGGGGAAGCAATATGGTGCACTTGCTTCCCATAATAGTTCCATATCGAATGGTGCTTCAAGAATTTTCCTATCAGACTATTATTGATGGGGATTTCTACAAGTTGACCAAACATAAGAAGAAGGCATGGCCTAAATTTCCTATGAATCTTGGTAATATTACGGTACAGAATGTTGTTCATGCGTGTTTGTTCGAAAAGGATATTTCTATTATGAGCTTGGGAGGGGTATTCAAAAGAATGCATGACCCAATGGGATTTTTGGCTAATCTATTTGCTCATGAGCATGTCAAATTTCAATATGTTCATGAAAATGACCCTGATGATTCCATGTTGCAAGGAGCTACCACTTTTCAGGAGGCAATTGGTAAAATCACCAATCCAGAGACAAAGTCACATCAATACACGTATGAAAAGGATCTTAAGAGAAGAAATCTCCGAGAAAGAGCAAATAATCTAGAACTAAAACAAAATCTTGAGAAGGAGAAGATAGAAGAAGAAGCAAGAGAACATTTGGCAAGGACTACTGCTACTATTGGTGCTCAACCTAAGGACAAGGGAAAATGTGTCCTTGAAGGCCCATCGAGCCCCTCTGTTACTAGAATGGAAGATAAACTAGAGAAAGGGGGCGAACTGAAAAGAAACTTTGAAAAAGTTGGGTCCCAACTACAAACTGAGGCAGAGATGACTGAAGTAGATCCTAAAATATAGAATATTGTAGCAGGTTATAAACAGACTCAACTGCAAGAAGTAGGGACAAAATAAAAGCCGATTTATTTGATCGCAATTGGCCTGAAAGAGTAGAGACTTGACCAAGAAGGTTCGATCTCATATACACTTATGAAAGAACCTTCAGTGGAAAATTTAATTTCTTTATCATCAGCTGAGATTGAGATTCATGATATGGACATGGAGGAGGACGCTGAGGTTGTTATGACTACTTTTCTGTCATCGATTCTGAATATCTCAAGCTTTTCCAGTATGTTAGGTACATCTATCCAGCATTCGTTTCCTGAGGTAAATTTGTCATCAATAATGGAAGCTGCTATTAGCATATCCACCATTTCAGTTAATTCACCTATTCACAATTCTTCTTCTTCCTTTTCACCACCTCATCCTATTACTACATTCGTAGTTCCTTTTATTTTTTAGGATGACATTCCTTCTACCAGTATGACTCTTCCTCAAAAGCAAGATTTGGCTATATCGGATTGTTTTACATCCCTCAATTTTACCTTTGTTTCTTCTCCTATGAATATTGTCCCTCTCAACATAGAAATTCCTTTAAACCAAACGCAAACTGATTGTTTGGTTACTGTCCACCATGAAAGCATTTCATCATCAGAAGTTATTACATATTTTAGAGAAGATGCAGTTGTATCCTTTGGAAAATATTATTGGAGTAAAAAGGATAAAGCTGTGATTAAAAGGGGAGCCAAGAGGTCTAGAGAAAAATTAGCCAAAGATGTGCCTGCCCTTGGTCAGGTTATTTGGAAGGAAGATAAAAGCGATATTCAGCAAGAGGCAATGGACACATCAGCTACCATGGGAGTTTTTGCTGGAGCTAATTTTCACTCAGTTTCACAATTAATTTTGGCTCTTGGTGAAAAAGAGAAGGAACTGCTAAAATCCAAACAAGACTTAGTAGAAGCATAATAGAGGCATGAACAAGAAATTAGTTAGTTGAAACAAGAACATGAAGACATAATAGACAAATGGAAAAATAAATCTAAAGAAGTCAGCAACAACCAGAGCAAATTGCTCTTATCAATCAACAGCTGGAAGATGTACATTTAGCCTCAAAAGCCTCCTTTTTTCTGGATCTGAGACCTGGGGATTTCAAACAGGTACTCTGTAAAGTACACAAATACTTTGGACAAGCCATGATAAATTTGTATAGCTATTTTGATGAGATGCAAGGAATTTATGATAAGTTTACCAAGCATTCTGAAACCCTTGAGGATCACCTTCATCAGATGAGAATTGAATCCACTGCTTTAGAGAAAGTAAAAGGTTGGCAAAAGCATATTAAGGAAAGACCTGATGGCTTGCGAATCTTAGAAAATTAGAGTTGAAAAAAAATGAAGTTGCTATTGAGACATGGGAGAGTATTTGTGATTCAATTCAAGCTGTAGTTAATATAGGACAAAAGGTTTGTGAAAACAGGTGGTCTGATTCAAAGAATTTGCTAACCTATTTGAGTTTACCTATTTTGGGTTCTATCATTGAGGCACCTTCTCCTAAACTTCATTTGGAAGAAGTGGAAAATCAATTTGATGATACCAAAAAGTTGATTCAACAAATCAATCAGTTCACGGTGCAAGATATTGAGAAATGGATAGAAGCTCCCCATGCTTCGATAGCTTGGATAAACCTATTCATCAAAGAATGGAAAAAAAATCAAAAGGGAGGAATTTTCCTCCCAATTTTGTAAGACCAAAATTCAATTGAGGAATGCTCATTTTTAGGAAGTTGATGAAATTGTGCATTTATTTGGAAAGTGGTGTTATTCCCTTGGGCAAACCTAGAAACTATTTTATTGTGTAATTCCACATTTTGGAAATTTTTTATTTTGTTGGAAGTTTGAAATGTTGATTAAAGAAATATAGACATTGTGTTATTTGGGAATATTTACATATGGAGCTGTCCCAAAGAATGAAATTTCTATCATGAATTTGGACTTATTGTGTAAGTGCAAGGAACATTGTTTTTGGCAATCTGTGTATGGTTAACACTTTGAACATTGTTGTTTGCAGTTTTGTTTGTTAAGTTGATCTAAAGTAAGTTGAAAGAAGTAATTTTGATTTGCACATTTGCACATTAATAGTTTGTTTTATTTCTTCTATTATATCTTGTAATAGTTCTATCTTGAAGCTATTACTCGTGTTGTTTACGAGTCAATTATTTTTTAATATTTTCAGTTTATGCTCAAAGTAATTTTGATTTGCATGTTTGGAAATTAATTGGTTGTTTGATTTCATCTGTTATATCCTGTAATAGATTTTATCTTGAAATGTTTACTTATGTTATTTTGCAGTAAGATATTTTGCACTCTTTTTCAGTTTATGCTCAAAGTAACCTCAATTTGTCAATTTTTCTTCTTCATTATATTACATTGTTTATAGATTAATTTTTAAATATACAATTTTTCTTCCATTTTTTCCTTGGTTATTTTTGTTCTTGTTGCAAATTGTGCTTATTTAGTGTTTAAGTGTCCTCTATATTTATTTAGGAGCCAGTTAATTTTCAATATTTTTTGGAAATCGGAAGTTGGAATTGGAGAAAAGGCTTAACCCAAAAGTGAAGCAATTTCTTATTCCCCCATTTCCTATTTCGACATTTCGTATTTCCAATTTGGGAATATGGGAAACAAGAAATTCCAGCTTTTATTAAGGTTATTTGGGGTATTTGTGATTTCCAATTTTTGAGATTTTGGATATCAGAAACTGGACACTCAAGTTTTTGTCGAAATGATTTGTTGGATTCGCAAATGATATTTTAATAACGTTGATTTGTATGAAAATAAATTCCTACTTTTTCTTTTCCATATCAAAAACTAGAGTATTTGGTTTTCGATTTCCAAATTATTGCGAATCAGATATTTCAAATAGGCCAAATAACCCTAAGAAGAACTGGAATTTTCGGTTCTGGATACCTGATTTTGAAAATCGGGTATTGTGTTTCGGAAATCTGAAATAAATATTTTAAAATAAAAAAATTCATAATATATATAATTTGTTTTTGATTTGTTTATGTATATTGGAAATTATATGATTTGGTTTTATTGGAGAAGTGAATTAAAAAGTCATTTAAAATCTAATAATTTGAGAGAAAAATAATTTTTAATTGTATCGCATTTATATTTTTATTGAGTATGGTATATAAAGTTCATAGGTTGAATAATAAAAATTATTTCTATTAATAAATATGAAGTTTAAACCTGAATTCCAATGTTGAGAGTCAAATTGGCAAGGACGGAACTTACCCGACTATTGTGACAGAACATCATTGTATTTTTTCTATCACCTATACTGCACTCATTACACATTAATGAAGCAGGTGTTGTTCTCCAGACTAGTCAAGCTGGTCATCAATTGAGTTTTAATGCTCAGATTACAGTTGATTTGGTTGTCACGTCTATCATGAAAGCTATCGCCTCCATTGTTAAAACAACAGGTTTTTTTTTATATTTAATGGCCCATAAAGTTGTTGTGGCAACATTAAATACTCTGTCGCATGCTATATATTTGTTTCCTTATTGATTTTAGGTATAGCAGGGTCATGATTAAATTTTCCAGTTATTATATGTCATGATCCCACTAAATAGACATTGTGAAATAGGAGTTTATTATGTTTGTGGTGTTATTTATGCATAACTTATTTATCTACCAAGTTTATGACAATGTTTGTATGTGTGTGATAGATGGTACAGGTAATTCTCTTTCTCCCTTTTCATTTTGTCCAGGACGACATTAATTACTCCTTGTCGACGAAGCTTTGTTATCACGTGTCAACTTTAATGGAGGACACTGTCATAAGATGACCAAAAAAGAAGATATAGGCACATGTCTCAATCAAATGATAAATTTTCTTGCATTAATGGAGAAACAATGTATTGATGAAGCATTAATGTGAATTCACGGACATGGGAAAGTGTATTTCATCAACTGAAGGAGTAGTAAAACGAAACTATGAGCAAGCACAATTTGATTCGCCTGTCATTTCATTATCTGGTTACAATGCAATTTGGTTTGGTTTTAGCGTGCTCATGAACCTTTCTCCCTCATTCCGTTCAGCTATTTGTTGTGAACTACTGGGGTCTTGAGGCACCATTGTTCTTTTCATATTTTGTTGCAGAATCGTTCTGTGTGATTTTGCTGAGTTTTATATCCATTTGAACCATCATACTATGTCCAAGCAGCGTGCCACATTTCGTCATGTTGGGAGTGGTCGCAGTCATGGGAAACGAGAAGCATGTGTGACAAAAGTAGATGGTTATAACAATGATATTTATGTGCAAGTTCAGTCTGTAATAGATGATTGGGAAAAGAGGCTGGTAAATGAGAACTTTGCTCGTGATATTGATGGTGGCAACCCAAACCACTATTGGATCGTCAAAAACATGATCGGGTCCCTCATGGAGGAAATGCTAGCAAGATGGAATGATACTAAGTTGCTAATTTCGTAGGCTATGTCCAAAATGGTCGAATTAGATATGGTCATTACCCACAGAAATGTGATGGCCATATGGAAAACATTAGCTTTGGGAATTGATTACTTGGGTGATGGTGTTTGCGGAAGTGTCTCTGTGGCCCCATCTAGTTTAATCAATGTCGACATGGCTCCTACCATACCTGCTACATCTAGATTTCTTGTTTCGATTCCGTCTATGATTAGCCCACTTTCCAAACGAGCTCATGAACCTGATGTTTATGTGGGGAAAGTAGATGCTTCTGTGGGGAAATGGGTTGCTTCTGCGGGGAAAGGGGTTGTTTTGCCGTTGAAGTGCAGTCTACAATCTTCAGACGAGGAACTCTGTGGACCTTGTCCTATTGTTGAGGAACTGAAGGACATGCAGGACCCGACTGCTACTTCCAGCTATGCTAACTCATGAGCTTATTTATGTTTCATTTTTGTTTACTTCTAAGTTTAGACTCGTTTTCATTTTTAGTTTTCAAGGTCTCTTCATAACAATTTGTATGTAGCCCCCCCATATATCACATGGGGTATTGTGGCTCTTTTCTATTTCTTTGTGGGTTTATTGTGGCTCTTTTGTAAAGGTCTCTTCATTTTTATACTCTTTACACTACAACTGTAGATTTTTCTGCTTTCGACGGATTGGGGTTGTTGTTAGACCAATGTTTTCACTTGACTAGAATTCTCAATTTTTTGTAATTTTTTGTATAGTTAATTAATATCAATGCAGAGTTACAAAAAAAATAATATGAAGTTTAAATATATAATATATGTAAATATATGATTTCTCTTAATAAACTTAAAGTTAAATATCTAATATATGTGAATAGATTTATTTGGAGTTATACACAATATCAATGACAATGTGAAGATGCTTGAAACTATTTATTTAAATATGAAATAACAATAATTTATGTTAATAAAGAGAAACAAAGCCATTGAGATCTGTAGAGCAGATGAGCGGTGGGAAAACCAAGGCGGAAGGATTTACGACGCACCAGTAGTGGCAGTGTGGATCTGCAGGTCGGTTGGGTCAGCCCAGGATGGTTCTTGCTCATCCTCATGGGGGGAGGGACTTTGGGAGGAACACACCCTCAAAGTAGGGGTCCACGGTTCTCATTCTGAACTCGGACATGGAAATTGAGAAAGGGAAAGGCTTAGTGAGTTCTTCTGAGCCGCATTTAGATGGGGAAGGTATAAGTGGGCTCAAGAAAGAGGAGACTATGAAACTGGAGACAAGAAGGACAAGGAAATGCATCCCAAAATCCAAGATAGTGCCAAAGCTTCAAATCAAATTAGAAAGATTCAGGGAAGACATTCAGTACATGAAAGACCGCACCCTCATAGGAAATTTTGTGGGGATCTTTCCCACGGAAAATACCTTGGTATGTTGGATTAACACCACGTGGAAACCCCAAGGGCACTATGACCTTCAGTTGGGGGAAAAAGGATTCTTCATAATAATCTTATTTAACGAAGAATACATAACATAAATTTTTGAGAACGACCCCTATTTCTACAATTCGGCGGGACTCTTCTTAAGGCCCTGGAAAGAGAGATTTAATCTTGATAAATAAAACCTCATGATTGGCCCAGTTTGGATCAGAATGTACTCTCTCCCAATAGAGTACTAGAAGGAAGAAATTTTGATGGACATTGGGAATACCCTGGGAAACTTTGTCAAAGTCTTAGAGAAAAGCCAAAAGAGGAAATATATCTCATATGCTCGTATCTACATCTACCTCGACATTTCTAAGGATCTACCAGATGGGATCGGGCTATCTTGGGAGGATGAATAGTGGTTTCAAGAAATACACTATGAACAGATTCTGTTTAGGTGTAGAAGATGCCATGAGCATGGAAATCTATTCCGGGACTGCCCTCAAAACAAAAGGCCAGGAGGTAAGAAAGATTAGGAAAATCAAGATGCTGAAGGTTTCAATAAAACCCAGACCAAGAAAAGACAAGCCAGAAAGGTATCAGGACCGGAGATCAACTAAAGGGTGCAAACTCAAAATAGGTTTGAGATCCTCCAAGATGATAACGAAATAAATAAAGAAACCCAACAAACCAACTAGAATGAAGACCATCAGGAGAAGGATCTAGATGTAAATATAAATAATTAGGATCAACCCCAAAAGATGCAGCAAGAGACTACCAAGGCATCTATAGAGGTAGCGGAGCCAGAGATTGCATATATGGAGATAGGAGACCATGACCTAGACAGACTTGACGTTGCATGTGCAGACAAGAACCCAACACCGATTCCCTGCCCTACAAGTCTCCCTGCTGGAGAAGGCGATAATCTAGGCAAAAAATATGAAGTTCTTGGGAGTAGTATTCGAATCTCTCAAAGAACCGGATGGAAAAAAGAAAAAAAGAAAAGAAAAGCAGGGAAGGCCCAGCAATGTTCAAACAATCAAAGTAGTAGGGGCACAACTGTTGGCTTCATGGAATTATCCAACCATAGATGCTGCCTTTTCTCCTTCAAATCAATAAGTTCCCAATGCAGATTACATCTTGGAATATTAGAGGCTACTGTAGCACTCTGAAAATCCATCTTCTCAAAAGAAGGATTGAAAAAGAAAAAGCTGGAATCATCTTTTTGCAAGAAACCAAGTGCTCGGAAGAAGAGATAAAAAGTATAGCCGGGAAAATATGGAAGGGATGTGAGATAGTAGCGATTGATTCCAAAGGGTTGGCTAGAGGGATTGGCATCTTGTGGAACCCATTGGGAGGTTAACCTCTAAGGTATTGTAGCAACACCCTTTTCTCTTCTGCTGATTTCCATATCTTAGGCACCAGAATTAGAATATTCTTGACCAATATCTATGGCCCTCCTAGGGCAGAGAAAAAAATGTCCTTCCTGGACTCACTTTCTTTTATCAAGAAGACCACTGAAGGAAAATCGTGGATCCTTATAGGAGATTTCAACCTGATCAAGAATCTTGAAGAGAAAAAAGGTGGTATATAGAACCTAAACCCTGCAAGTGTTCACTTCAATGATCTAATTGATACCCTTGATCTAATAGATGTAAGAACCTCTAACGGTATTTTCATGTGGAATAACAAATGAGCTGGAGACAGAGGGATAACATGTCGGCTTGATCGCTTTCTAATCTCTGAATCCATCATGATGGAAGGAGGAGAGTTGAGAGTGGTGGTACTCCTAGCTGGAGGATATGACCATTGGCTAATCATCCTTGAATGGGTAAACATGGGGGTAAACCCTTGTCGACCATTCAGATTTGAAAAGTTCTAGCTCCTTCAGATGGACTTCCCCAAAAAACTTCGGTAATGGTGGGAGGGTTTCCCACCCATAAGAGGTACTCGGATGTATCAATTCCAATAGAGACTCAAACTTCTAAAGGAAAACATTAAAAAATGGAACAAGGAGTCCTTTGGAAATATTTTCCAAGCAAAACAAGTTCTAGAATATAAGATGCAAGCGAACCAGTATCAAGGGATGAGCACAGGGTTCTCAGAGGAGGTACGAATCCAAGAAAAGAGTCTGCTCCAGGAATTTAGCTGATGAGAACAATAGAAGGAAGTCTACTGGAACAAAAAATCCAAAGTCAAATGGATCCAAGAGAGAGAACGCAATACTAGCTTCTTCCACAAAGCGACCATTCAACACCGACAAGGGAATAGACTGTCCAGATTGAAGATAGAGGGTCACGAGCAGACTCTTCAGAAAATGCCTTTATATCTCTTCTCGATGCTGACAGCCCTGAAATCAGTTATCAAACAAATCAGAAACATCCAATGGAATTTCCTCTAGGGGGATCACAAGGGCACATGAAGTGGCCACTGGTAGATTGGAAAACCATCTGCACTCCTAAGGCAGTTGGAGGCCTTGGCCTACTTGACCCTCTTGACAACAACAAGGTAATGAGTGCTAAAATATGGTGGAGATGGATTAGTTACGAAGAAGAACCATGGGCCAAACTCTAGAACCTGAAATATGCCCCACTCTGGCCTAAACAATCCCTAGTCCGTTTCAGAGAAAACATTCTAGGATCTAGCATTTGAAAATCATCCCAAGAAAATAGGGGGCTTGTCCAAAAGCACAACTTCTAGGAAGTTTAGGATGGTAGGATGGATAAGTTTGCTAGTGATGCCTAGAACCAAGAACCGGAAATCGCCAGAAGGGAGGACTGCCCAATCCTCATCTCCCATCTTCAGAACCACCCTCTAAGAATGGTGGTGGAATTCTAGGATATCAACGATAAGGACATATTATTTAGGTCCTGGAAAGAAAAGAACTAGTGGTAGTCACAAGCTCCGAGGGAGAATGTGGATGAGTTCTATGCGGAGCTCTATGCCATAAATATCCCCAAGAATGATGGTCTGGACAAACTTAGATGGGGTTACTGCAACACAGGAAATTTCAGTTCAAAAGAAGCCTTATCTCTAATTACAGAATCCTTCAATTTGGAAATGGAGGCCAAATGGGAAAAAATACGAGGAGGAGATTGGTGGCCAAAGGTGGCAGATTTTTGTTGGATCGAGGTGCATTCTAACCTGGGATAACATCCAAACGAGGGAAATCAATGGTCCCTCAATATGTTGCATGTGTGAGGTAAATAACGAATCCATAAATCATGTTCTGGATGAATGCCCAGTGGTAGAAGCCATATGGGAAAGAGGAGCGACTATTTTCAAGAAAAACTATAGGCACAGAGGAAGGTCGAACATCACCATTGCAGAATGTCCCAAGAAGGCATTAAAAAATAAGATTGTAAACAGGTTATGGGAGCTCCTCCCAGGATTCACTATTTGGGAACTATGGAAAACTTGTAATCACTGAATTTTTGAAAACAAAACCCGAAGAGTGGGAAAAATATGGACCCTAATTGAATCTCACCTAAAAGAAATGATAACATTAATTCATTGGTAACAAGAAAACTTTTTAGCCGAGGAGAATTAAAGAATTATTCTTTATGAACTTGGGATTTTTGAATTGCTTGTTAACAACGTGAGGTCCAGGGCGTTGTAAAAAACCGTGAACTCTTGTCTTTGTTTGCCTATAGGCTCCTTCAAAATCAATTTCAATAAAGTAGCTGAAGGCAATCCTGGTCCAGCAGGATTTGGAGACACCTTAAGGAATTATGTAGGAAACATTCTCAGCATTCTCTGGGGCTCCATTGGTAACAATACTAATAATATGGCGGAATTGGAGGGCCTTATTAACGGTATTTCTTGGGCCTTGAACAAGGAGAAAAACTTGCTGTTGGTGGAAGGTGACTCCCATATTATTATTAACATAGCCCACATGCTCCAACACGGTGCCACTACCACCCAGGTTTCGAAGAATTGGAGATGGGAAGGATGCCTCTTAGAGCTCAAAAGGACTCTTGCAGGCCCCTCAGCCATCCAATTCTCTCATGTCAGAAGATTTGTAAATAAGCTGGCAAATGCTTTGGCAAATGAAGGAGTGGGGAACTGTAAATATCTCCATGATGAAGAGCTTGATGATAATGGAAAATCCCTATATGGGAGCGATGAGAAAATTTGGCACAGGTGGATTTGGAGGGCATGAATGAAGAAGGAAACCACCAGTTACAGCTCATCCCAAAGCAGTTGATGGACAGATGTCAGACCAATCCATCACAAAACTTGCCACCTATCTTATCCTCTCCCAGCAGCAGGCCCTTCATTACCCTTGTGGTAGATCTGGAAGTTTGAGAGATGTCCCCATTACCAGATGGGGATGGTGAACTCCATGCGTAGCCACATGGTGGTGGCATGAAGTAGGTGGACAATGCAGAAGACATGTTTGCAAGATAGAATGTTATTGATGAGAGGTCAGAGCCTATTAATTAAAAGGATCAATTTGATGTTTGGTCCGAGCGAAACGATTAAGAGGAGGTGGCCCTATGGGATCTCTGATACGATTCCCATGTTGGACTCTATGAAGGTGGTGAAATTTAGAGATTTTATGTATCAAAGGGACATCAATGGAGGAAGAGGAGGATGATATTTCACAGAGGATGAAAGATATGGAAAAGTACGATGGATGGAAGTTAAGGACAGAGGCCAGGGGGAAGGGAAAGGGCTCTCCAATGGATCCAGTTCAGGGAATGATGGGAAACATCCCTATAAATACACCCTAGGGGGTATGCAGAGCCATCGATCCGGTTTGGTTTCTTCTGCTCTATGCTTAAATAAATATCTTGTATTGTGATATCATGTCTTGACAGGGGAGAGTTCGTAGTCGCTAGAGGGGTAGAGGTCGAGGGGAGGGGTCTAGCACATCGACGCCCAACATGTCGGCCGATCTTCCCACCATTGAGGAAGATCCAAATCTGCTTTCTTTCAACTGGGGTGACCAATACATGGCTGAGACCCCGATGGTCACTGAAGACTACATTGCTATGAAGGAGCTCGATTTGCTTCAGGAGTATGAGACTCACCAAGGTCGCCCTATGGTGTTAAACCCATTCTGGACCATTATGATTCTACTGGCCTAGGACATTTAGGATAGGGTGCAGATCACTCATTGCATACGAGATGCCCTGACCCTCATTAGGAGGGGGAAATAGGAGAGTGCGATGGGATTTTTCCTTCTGGATCAGATTACTACAGATGTGCTTAACAGTGCCATGGAACCATCCATCACTCCTCAGACATCTGCCACCAATGCTCCCCCCACTCAATAAGAGGAGTATCTATTTGGTTTTGATTTGCCTGTTGGGTGGTGAAAATTTTTGTATGATGGGTTTTGTTCTGCTTAGTTTACCTATTATGTTGTAATTGGGACAGGCTTGGGTATATCAGTTTTGTTGTAATGGGATCGCCATGGTTTTTGTAATGTTGTAAATGGAATCGAGTAGGAATAGTCTTGATGGATAGGGATCCGAAAGGAGTGTTTGCTAGCTTTCTCTCGTTAAAGCGGAATGTGTAATCCCTCTAGGGAATATGGGTATAATCCGCATGCACCCCGCAGTATACATCCTGATCAAGTCTAGTCCATCCAACCGATCAGGACAGATTGTAGTGACCATTTTGTATTATAATAAAATGATTACCTGCTTAATGATAAAAAAAATAATTTATGTTAATAAATATGAAGTTTAAAAAGGATTGGAGATCAACATGATTGAATGGATTTATTGTTCATTTATTTGAAAACATTGTTTAATAAGATTTTTCTGGAAGCTGAAATTGGGAAATAAGATAGTTTGCAAGTGGAGAGGAAGATTTAGAATAAATATTGCATTTTCTCTGAGTGATAATAACAGGTGAGACATATATCAACAAGAGCCAAAAACAGTAGTTTAATCAAGAAGTTGATCACTAATGATGTAAACAAAAAGCATAAACATTATAACATGATATTACATAAACATAACATTTCCATCATATTATAATATCACATTGGATTATTTTGTTTAAAAACTTGAATGCTGAACTATCATTATTTTTATATAAATCTATTAACAAGAAGATTTATATATATGATAATGCTGCTGAAAATAAAGGTTTAAGATAAATGAAAATAAACGTCATAGATCTCATCTTGGATTTGAAAGATTTGGTTTTTGGAGTGCCTCATAATTACGATTGCTTAATGATTAAGCAACAAAAGATTAGTATAGGTTTTATATGTATAATGGTACGGAAATATGCATACCATCATTATAAGGGATCGATGACATGACAAATGTCATTAGTATAGGGTTTACAGACTATGAGATAGCTTGAGTTTGATTACAAGTGACGGTGACAGTCAATTGTGCGATTAATATGATAACGTTATAGCAAAAAGGGGAAGCATTACGATGACAAGAATATATTTTTGTACGTTTAAGTGATCTTTGTCCTTCTCCAAGAGATGAGGGAATTATATATAGATCACATTAATATCAATATATAGATATATACTATAGAGGGTTTAACTTTAAACGTTGTATAAGAGGAACAAGTTCATTTGCTTGTGATCGATGCATTAAATTAATTGTATTTTCATCTAATACTTTATTTCCTATTGAAGTTATCGCATATATGTCAAATATATTTTGATGTTTCAGCTCGGTTTTCTTTTGCAAAAGTTCATGAATATTTAGAGTAAGCTAGAAAGTTGTTCATTTGAGTTGTAGAGATATTACTGTGTAAAGATATTAATCATGTCGTGGATCGTATATATGATTCATGCACATGTTTTGTGAAAAATATGCTTTGATTTTCATTGGAGTTGTACACAATATCATTGACAATGTCAAAATGTTTGAAACTTGTATTCAAAATTTCATAAATCGATTATCAATTTGAATATATATATATATATATATCAAATACCAAATACAAATACCAAAATAATATATATCTACAAATCCGAATACATATATATATTAAATATGAATACCAAAGGACATATGTTTTGGGTTTCAAATATTTGAAATATCGGGAATCGGATTTGGGAAGCAAGCAAATTATTTGAACCAGAAGATGAGTCTCCGGTTTTCGATATCGAAAATCATGGATAGGCAAAACAATCTTAACAAAAATTCAAGTTTCTGGTTTGCGATATCCAATTTCGGAAAGTTGCATTTTATTTATAGTTGATTTAAGGAAAGAAGAGTTGATCTAAAATTATTATACGGTAATTATTTGCTGATATATAATAACTGTTCTAATTAATAACTTTCACATCAAATGTCTGATTTTCCTGAGACGTTTTCGTCTAAAAAACAATTATTTCAAAATTTATTCGATGTTTCTTGAAACAAAAGCATATTTATTACATCAACAAGTGATGAAAAAAAATAGTGCATTAATAAAGAAAACAATGAGAATCTTCAACTACAATTTGCTTTTAAAGACTTTAAAGCAACTAAGCTTTCCTCTTGTTTTTTACATTGGACAAATGGATTGTCTTGCATTCGAGAGTATCTGGAAAAAGAGAAAGGTGGAGAAATGAGAAGGCATGAAAGACATGTAAATATTGATATTGTAGTGAATGTAATCCCCTATCTATCAGTGTTTCCAATATCTATTGTAACATTTTGTAGGGTCATACCTTGGGATTTATGAATTGTTAAACCCCATGCCATATGGAGTGGTAGTTGTCTACGGGATCCCCTTGTTATAGGAGATATTGGAACATAAGTAGGATTCAAAGCATCTTATGAGGGTCCCTTTTAATAGAGGAATTCAACAACAACAAAAGATAGTAAGCTAGGAGGTTGTTCATTGGAGTTGCAGACAAAGTCAATAAATTTTCCAACTGATCCGTTAACAAGTCTTGCTTGAACCCATAAATTAGAAGTTAACATGACTTGTTGACCAATAGAAACATAACTTTTAATGGCAACTGCTCGTCATCAATGGATCTATGCCCATGTTTTTTCCTTTGTTTTGCAAAGCAATGTGTAGTTGGCATATTAAGCTGTTTCAGCATGTGTTTGTTGTGCAGTGCAACAAATCTATTGGTGGGATACAAGTGGATAGATTTCTGAAAAGAATAGTTTTCCACATTTGAAAGGCATGAGCTTGTTCTTGTCATTAGGAGCACCAAGTCTTCAACAATTGGTGTTCCATTTCGTAGGTTTAGAAAGAGTTGACGAAAGGAAGTTTGAGAAGGGCTATTTCCTTGTTGTCGAATTTTTTTTTCTAGCATGATATAAGTATCAAATGTACACTAGAGAGATATTCCAATAGATGATCCTGCATACATGGGGATGTCCTTTATAGGAAGCAATTTTCTGAAGTCACCAACAAGGATTATGGAACAACCACCAAACGAGATTGTACAATTTGAGGGGAAAGATTGACGAAAGCATGCATCAATTTGAGTTAACAATTTTGGTCCAATAAAGCTCATTTCATCTATGAGAATAAAGTGAATATGGTGGAGTTCTTCTTGAAGTTTTGAAAGATATTGACCTTCAAGGGGATGCATTTCACCAATGGGTATTCGAAGAGCAGAATGTATTATAGATGCATGTATGTTGAAAGCAGCAATACCAGTTGGAGCAAGGAGAAGAAATTGGTAGCCAATTTGTAGTGCATATTTTAAACAAGATATGAGGTAATATTTCCCAGTGCCTGGAGTACCTTGAATCACCATTTTGAGTGGTTCAGCCGATGTAGTATTTCTAGAATGAGAAATGACAACATCAAAGTCTATGTGTTGTGTGGGAGACAAGGAATAAGGTGAATTGGACAACGATAGGGCATCTTCATCTACTTGGGTGGACAAGCGATTCTGGTCAATGAATGATGTTGCTGTGTGATGCAAGTGGGTGGCTATATTCTTATGTGTCCAATTGTGATTTTTGACAAAATCACAATGTCCAAGCATTTCAAGGTCATCAATTTGAATGTGGTTTCTTGGTCGCATTTGAGATAGAAGTTCCCATTCATATATGGTATGGGACAATGAAAAGGGAACATCATCAAAATCTGAATCTTCAGATATAGGTGTAGAGGGTTCTTCTTGTGCACATTCAAGATGCCAGACAACATATGTTCCTTTAATGCAATGATAATGAGAAATACTTTCAAAAGTTGTTATTCCAATATCCTGAGGGATAGAACGAAAAGTTTTGTATAGAAGAAGTTCGTTCCAACAAAATGGTTCGAAAGATGAAGAGTCAAAGGGAGGAATGGAAAAGAATTGTGGATAGACTCTAACAATCTTGTGATGCAAGTTTTGTTTCCATGGATTTTTTTTCCTATTAGGAGAGAATTACCAAGAACAAGCAGCTTCAAGTAGGGTTAGATGTTCAAGAGAAAGTGGTCTTTGCATGTATGCAAATATGAAGTGGGGGGGGGGGGGGGGGGGNCTACAATGTACAAGTGGAATTTTTTGCAGCATGTGACATGTCTCTTGTGCACTAATGTCTCATTTTGCAATTGTTTGTGCAAGCAATTGTATGATTGGTTGAAGAATGGGGGCATCACTTGGTGCTGCATGTGCAAGGTGACAGAGAATTGCATTGTAGCTTTCTGATTTTGGCTCTACTTTTGATGCATAATTTGAAATGTATTTGAGGACGACATGTTTAGAAAGAACAGGTTGGAAATAAACATTATCCCTCCATATTGAAATCATGGTAGGGTTGTGAATATTCAGAAGGGAATCATTTCTTGTAGGATTGTATTTTTTACGTCCATTTGGATCAATGAATAATGAAGAAGTAGGTTGTAGCTCATGTGAAAAACCATATCAACATTGAACAAATGTTCCTTTTTTTGAAGGCAAGTTGATTCTGAACATCTAGTGTGTCTTTGAACAAAATTTACAAGTTCTTCATAGTCAACTGAGTAGTTTGATGCAAATATCGATGGTGATGCAAGATGACATGGATCATTTGTAGTAGAATGTTGTAACCCAAATGTTGACAAGTCGAAATTACAAGGATTCCAAGCTGTAACATATGTGTCAAAAATCTTCTTGCAGCTTCAACTGTAAGAACATCTTCCCATTCTAAGGTGTCCATATTTGGTATATCTTCAAACCAGATAAAATGATGAATGTGTGTGGATCCTCTATGCTGCCATTCATACCTAAATGGGAAGAAAATGAATATATTAGAAATGAAATGTATAAAGTGAGAAATAAAAAGAGAATAACAAGAAGGAAGAGATCGTAGAATACCTACACCAAGAATCCGTTATATGAAAACCTTTTTTAAGCACCTCTTGAAGGAATGTTTTGAATCTATTGTGAATGTATTGTGATGTAATATGTGGATTTGATATGATGTTGTGAAATTTCCATTGGTAGTCTTGAGCTAAACTCGTAGAATGTCTGACAAGGATTAGAACATGCAAATCTGGCCATTTTGTGTCAGTTGCACTAAGGGTAAAGAAGAACGTTGGTGTACCTTGTTGATTGATCATATTTGTGAGTTCATCCCTACTTTTGTTCCAATATGAGCATTTTCCACGTGATGAAGACCTAAACCTAGTGACCCACTCACCAATTTTTTGATTAGGCATGTCTTGCAACTGGTTAAGAAGCTCAAGTATTGTTGGAGGTAGTGTATCTTCAAGATTAATTTTGACAAAAACAGAGGCAGTAGCATTACTTCAATGATGCATAATTACATTTTATATGTAGTACCGCAAGTGAGGATGTTGGCCAAATCTGTTTTCATGATAGTGAATTAGGTGAAGTGAATATTCATGCATATCAACCTCATGAATGCATGGTTGTTTAGGCATTGTTGCACCTATGGGGAAGAAAGTTGTAAAAGCCATGGAAAGAAGGCCTTCTGTGTTGTACTCATTGATAAGTGAAATTCCTAATGGGGGCCAATCAATGGAAGGTGGTAGTGAGATATTTGGCATGTGTAACAATTGTCTAATCTATTTAACCTCAGTTCTAGTGTTAGTTTGTGTTGAAATAAATGACAAGGATTATAATTCATAGGGTTCAAATGAATCTGTTCATTGAACTGTAGAGGACAATCTTTGCTAATGAGATAATGTAGTATTGCTATTAACATGCAGAATCCAAGGTGAAATGTCTATTGAAACAAGGGGCAATGAAGCTAATGGAACTAGGTTGACCTGTACATCCTTGTAGTATGAGTCATTTGTCATTTTGTATTGAAGGGTAGCAAGAACACGTGTTCGACTAACAAATAGTTCATATGGATTGTTTGTAGAGTTGCATTTGCAAACAACAAGGATGTCAAGTTCTAATATTAAATGGGGCAGGTATTTTGCAATATTGGAAAATATCCCGGGAGGAAAAAATAGTATGTTCACTATATTTATATTGACCACCATGAGCATGTGTAACTTGTAAGATTGGGTTAGCATGACTAATCAACATTTCTTCAACCTATGTAAGTACTGCAAGAACAGGTGGTTGGATGCCTAGGTCCATATTATTTTCTAATGAAAAGCGGTCGCCTTTTCATTCTAGAATACAACGAGAACAAGTGTATGCATCATGGAGTTTTTTCATTACATTACTAGGGTAACATTCTTTACAAATCGAGCAGATATGCATATCAAATAGTTTGTCCATTTTTTTTATGAAATTGTTGATGTGCATCATCAAGAAGTGTGTTGAGTAGATTTAGCATAGGTGGTGGAAGTGAAGGTGTATTAGAAGGTTCTATTAGAGAAACTAAAGAGGACATATCCACAGGTAGCCGAGCAGCTCTATAAAGAAGACATTGTTTCTTGTTGTTTTTATCTCTGTTCTCTACATATGCAACTCTTCTTAGTGCATTGGCTTGTTCATTCTAATGAGTTGGCATAATGCCTACGAGGAAACTGTAAAGTTGTTAACCAAATAGAAGCTTCGATTGCTGGCAATGACTCATTTTCTACATGTATTAGCTGCAAAGTATATCGATATAAACCAGCTGACAAAAAGCAAATGTTAAGTGGTTACATGTGATTCCAGAAATCCTATGTCCTATGTTTCTAAATAAAGAAGACTATATGTTCCGATATTTGATTATCCAATTTCCAATTTGCAACATTTCGAATGTCGAAAGCTTTGTATTTTCAAATAAATAAATGTCGAAGTTGTTATTTTTGATATTGGACGTTGGGTCATGTTCCAATTTTCAATCTATAGAATATTACAATGCTTACCTACACCTTTCACTGTCATTCACGTTGCTGGCCATGTAGATAAACTATTACTTCTAGAAATAGATTGCGACCTCAGAAATCAAGCATGGCCTATCTATACTAAATGACAGATTCTTGAGCCACCCATCTCAATTTTCGATTTCTGATATTTCCGATATTGGAAACAGGAGACTCAGGTTTTTGTTGAAATAAATCGCCGGCTTCCATATTTCATATTCCCAATATTTCGGATATCGAAAATCGAAAACATAGGTTTTTATTTATTTATAATGTTGATTAATTTCTCCGATTATCGATATTTTAGATTTCGGATATAGGGAATATCGTTTTTTTATTTTAATAATGTTCATTTGTTCAGTTTAATAATGTGTGTTCAACAATTTTTTTTCAATTTTCAACATTTTGGATTCCAGATATGATATGTGTTAAAATAAGGAACATCCTATGTTCCTATTTCTAATTTCCGAAATGTCAAATTCTGGAAATCCTATGTCCTATGTTTTGTAATAAGGAAAACCATATGTTGCGATTTTTTAGGGTAAAAAACTCAATTACTTAATCAATAAGATGAGAAAAAATGAACATATACGCATCATATGTTCCTGTTTCGCAATCTTGGATTTGCGACATTTTCCATCTCGTAAGTTATGTATTTAAAAAAAAGAAAAAACCGTTATAAACTGAAAACATAGGTTTTTTATTTATAATGTTGATTAATTTCTTCGATTTCTGATATTTCAGATCCTTGGATATAGGGAATATGGTTTTTTATTTTAATAACATCCATTTGTTCATTTTAATAATGTGTGTTCAATAAGTTTTTTTCAATTTTCGACATTTCGGATTCCGAATATGATATGGGTTAAAATAAGGAACATCCTATGTTCCTATTTCTGATTTTCGAGATGCCGAATTCTGGAAATCCTATGTCCTATGTTTTGCAATAAGGAAAATCGTATGTTGCGATTTTTTAGGGTAAAAAATTCAAATACTTAATCAAGAAGATGAGAAAAAATGAACATATAGGCATCCTATGTTCCTATTTCGCAATCTTGGATTTGCAACATTTTCCATCTCGGAAGTCATGTATTTTAAAAAAAAGACAAAACCATTCTAAGATGAGAAAAAACAAACATTTAGGCATCCTATGTTTCAATTTCCCATTTTTGATGTTTGGGTATCGGAAACCGATAAACACCAATTTTGTTAAAGTCGTTTGGTGTTTAAGAATTTATTTTGACTGTCCTATTATTTTCACATAAATTTTTCCTCCGTTGATTTTATCCTTACCTTAAACTTGTTGTGCATTGTTTTTAATCGTTCTGCTTCTAAAATGTCTATGTCAAGAAAAGAACCCACTTTTACCTATTTTTTTTCAATTATCCAAACTTAGTTTCATTATATATATCGAATTGGTTAAGCGGGAAACGAGTTTTTGATTGAGGAGTAATGGAGAAGAATAATGAAAGACATATCAGGAAATATTTGTAGTCACTTTGCACCTTTAAACTATGTTCCTTATCTAATTACTAATACCTTTCATTTTATTAACATAGCGTACACCATTATGAAGCTAGGTAACCAATACAACTGATAGTAGGAGTAAGTTTGCATCTAGCTAAAAAACTAATACCTATCATTCAATTGAAAAAGCATGACATAACCAATAGAACTCACAATATTCATGCAACAGACGAAGAGTCACATTCAATTAAAATAGAGGAACGATATTTCACCATATAATAAGAACACTGAATGAATATTCAAAACAATTAAGAAGAACTAAGGAATACCCACAAATTTAAGGAGTGAAATCTTGTGATGCAAAACTCTGATTGTAAATCAAAAGCAACAAAATGAATGTAAGCAAAAAGAAGGCAAACAGTAAGTAATATTGGTTACGTGAAGGCCTGTTTATATGTGGAAATTAAAGGCGGTGCAACAACAAATGCGGTAAATCAAGTATTGTAAGAAGATCTTGGAGACGGTCATAAGATGAGAAAAAAAAAGTGTTAGGGCCATGTTTGAATCAAATGACAAATTTTCATGCATTAATGGAGCAACAATATATTGATGAAACATTAATGTGAATGAAGGGACATGGGAAAAGTGTATTTCAACAATTGAAGTAGTATTCAAACAAAACCACGACCAAATTTACCCTACAAACTGAGAGTCGAAAGGCTAAAAAGGCCTGGAAAAAATGATAGATTAAACCGAAACAAACTATTGGACTAAAACTTTAGCAAAATCTTGGCAAGGGCTATTTCCAATTGAGAGTAATGAATTGTAGTAAAGGACACCAAAACCCTATAAAAAACAAATTCCAGGACTGGTTGTTTAGGACAACAGATAGATTCCAAATCAATCCGCAAGTGAAAATCAATTCATTGAGTCCATCAATCCATTCATACACAGCACCGGTCGTAACACATAGGACACTTGTGGTCTACAGGACATAAATTCTAAAATCGAGAATGCAGATTTAGGGACGCAGCTGAAGTGCATTTAGAAAAAGGAAAAAATGATTTTGAGTAGTGTTTTTAGTGCTTGACCATGCCGAGATTGAAGAAGTCTACAAGCTAAGGTCTAGAGTTTGATATTTGTTGATAGTATTATTATTAACCATATTTCCCCTTTGATTGATGTAAGCATGAGAATAATGTGTGCATGAATGATTTTTCTTTTTTTAACTGAAGGTCCCTCAGTCACTGCCAATTTTTCTTTTTTTAACCGAATGTCCCTTGGTCATTGCCAAATTTAGCAGCCTTATCGATGATCCACTGATCCTTTACAAAACGTTATCCATCCCTAAACTCGGTTGTAACTCTCTAGAGGTGAGAAAATTTTGCTTCCTGCAATAGACTGCATTTTCTCTCCAGTTCTTTTTCTTCTTCCTGCAAATATATAGTATTATTAATATATTGTGGATACTATAATCGAAGTCTTAAGGAAGGGATGAAAAATATATAGTAAATAAAATCGGGCAAATTTGTGAATGATTCATGCCTTTGTTGTTTTCAGTTTCCAATATCTAAAATATCGGGAATTGAAAACCAGGAAGCCAACAAATTATTTCAACAAAAACCCGAGTCTCCTGTTTCTGATATCCAAAATATCAGAAATCGGAAATCGAGAGAGGGGGGGAAGGGAGAGAGCGACAGATATGTTAATCTTGAAAATTTAATTTCTAGTCTCTTAAGGTAAGTCACAAAGGTTCAGTTGTGGAATGCCGAGAGGGTATATAGCAAAGAATCCAACCATCAACTAGCATTTTCGAACACCTGTGTTCTGTCTCGTTTTCCTTGTCAAATTTCCACTCAAAAGAAACACAGATGAGATCAATTTTGAGAGGCAGATCCAGAAGTAAGACCGTAAGAAATCACCCATTGAACTCACATAGAAATCAATCATGAATAAGCCGACCATGGATTGGTGGCTTTGGCGACTTTTTCCATATCACGCCATGGTTAGAATGCCGATTAGTTATATCTTGTGATCCAGAAAATAGCGTTGCCAGACATGTCTTGTGTCTCTTTTTCACTGTTAAATTTCCACTCAAAGGGCATCATTGTCATGCTGATAAAATGCTCGCCTGTTACAGCTGTTCCTGCTCATGATTTATTGATTGTCGTTACCTTTTTTTTCATCCATGTATGCTAATCATTTTTTTATTTTTTTTATTAATGCACTTCATTTGGGTCCCTGATTCTGCAATCTCGATCCTAGAACTTCTATCCAATAGACGACAGGTCTACTGTGTTATGCGACCACCACTATGCATGAATGGATTACTTGATTTACCACATTTATTGTAGGAGTCGTGATTCTAGAACTTGTCCGGTAGACGACATGTGTGATGTTTTATGTGACCGACGCTGTGCGTTAATGGATTGATGGACTAAACGACAGGTCCTAGAATTTTTTTTTTGTGAAATTTCTCTAAATTTGGCATAGCCCTTGCCAAGGTTTTGTGAGTTTTAGTCTAATATTTAAGACCATAAATTTTCTACCTTTACGCTCTTAGTTTGGGGTCTATTTGGTCATGGTTTTGTTTCACTGCTGCATCAGTCGATGAAAATCACTTTTCCCATGTCCTTTCATTCACATTAATTCTTCATCAATGCATTGTTGCTCTGTTAATGGAAGAAAGTTTGTCATTTGATTCAAACATGGGACTATCTCTGCAATTTTGCTCATCTTATGATGATCTCCAAGATCTTCTTGCAATACTTGATTTATCGCATTTGTTGTAGCACCACCTTTTCTTTCCACATATAAACAACTGTAATGGTAATCACTATTTCTTACTATTCAATTTTGTTTTGCTAATACTGATTTTGTTGTGTTTCATTTACACTTAGAGTTTCTTTCAAAGGATTTTGCAACTTGTTAAATTTGCAGGTATTCCTTTATTCTTCTTAATTTTTTTGAATGTTTATTGAGTTTGCTTATTATTATATTGTAATAATGTGTGCATGAATTATTTTTCTTTTTTTAACTGAAGGTCCCTCGGTCACTGCCAATTTTTATTTTTTTAACAGAAGGTCCCTCGCTCACTGCCAAATTTAGCAGCCTTATCGATGATCCACTGATCCATTGCAAAACATTATCCATCCCTGAACTCGGTTGTAACTCTCTAGAGGTGAGAAAATTTTGCTTCCTGCAATAGACTGCATTTTCTCTCCAGTTCTTTTTCTTCTTCCTACAAATCTATAGTATTATTAATATATTGTGGATACTATAATCGAAGTCTTAAGGAAGGCATGAAAAATATATAGTAAATAGAATTGGGCAAATTTGTGAATGATTCATGCCTTTGTTGTTTTCGGTTTCCAATATCTAAAATATTGGGAATTGAAAACCAGGAAGCCAACAAATTATTTCAACAAAAACCCAAGTCTCCTGTTTCTGATATCCGAAATATTAGAAATTGGAAATCGAGGATACCCCAAATAACCTTAACAAAAACTGGAATTTTCGGTTTTCGATACCCGAAAATTGGAAATAGGAAATAGGAAATATGCAATCCTTAAATAATATTTACATATAATTTAACCAATGAAATACCAACTAGGATTCACCATATACTTGAAGTGATCTAATCTTATTTTCCCATGCTTTTGAGACGAGGCAGGAAATAGATGGAAATTGACCCTAGATTTGCTGCTAAATGGAGATGGAGATGATTTCAACGATAATTCATAGGGGGAGCAAAGTGATATCTATATTTCATTATGATATTGAAGGTGATATTTCATTATGAGAAATATAGATATCACCTTCAATATCATAATGAATTATCATGTTAATTGTGAACTCATACGTAGCTTAAAAGTAAGACGATTTTTCTAATTGAAACTTTTTTATATTTAGGATTTAGATAGAAATTTTTAAAAATTCTGGATATAATTGTAGAACTATGAAATTTTAGTTGTTTTAGTTTTTTTTTAACTATCTTGAATCTGTTTCTATAGTTATAACAATTATTAAAATAGGAGAGCTTTAATGTGCAATCAAAGCTTTGGTTTTGAATTTATTTAATAACAAAATTGCATTTTAATTGTAATTAATTAAATCTATTTTAATTTTGAATCTATTTAATATTATATTATAGGACAATATTTTTATCACAATAAATTGTAAATATATCTTTGTTTAATTTCGATGTAAAAATAAACTAGGTCTATAAACATCAAAGTCTTTATTTTAGAAAATAAAAAATTAAATGCAAATAATAAAAACGAAGAAATACTAAGTATTAATAGACATGCCAATTATCCCAATATTAGTAGTAGTTGCAAGATATTTCACTTTAGCCAAATTAGAAAGGTTTGGTCATTTTGCGAAATACATATTACTGCTAAAATTGTTTATTTTGCGAAAATTGTTCAAGCCATCGGGGATCCATTTTTTTCAAGTCATCGAGGAAATCGAGAAAGTATAATGCGGAAATCAGAACTTTGATTTTTTTTTTAACAATTTGTTTTTCATCTGCTTTCCATTTTCTAAAGTGTGAAAACTAGGATGCAAAACTTCGATATGTTTTTTGATTGACTTCTCCACTTAGTTTTCTGGAACTACTAATTTTAGTTTGCTCTTTTCATCTTTATAAAACCCAAAATGTGCATACGGGTGGAGAGAGAGGGAGAGAGAGGGGAAGGGAGAGAGCGACAAATATGTTAATCCTAAAATGTAATTTCTAGTCTCTCAAGGTAAGTCACAAAGGTTCAATTACGGAACGTCGAGAGGGTATATAGCAAAGAAGTTGACCATGGACTAGCATTTTCGGACACCTGTGTTCTGTCTCATTTTCCTTGTCAAATTTCCACTCAAAAGAAACACAGCTGAGATCAATTTCGAGAGGCAGATCCAGAAGTAAGACCATAAGCAATCACCCATTGAACTCACATAGAAATCAATCGCGAATAAGCCGACCATGGATTGGCGACTTTCACAACTTTTTCCATATCACGCCATGGTTAGAATGACGATTAGTTATATCTCGTGATCTAGAAAATAGCGTTGTCGGACATGTCTTGTGTCTCTTTTTCATTGTTAAATTTCCACTCAAAGGACATCATTGTCGTGCTGATAAAATGCCTACTTGTTACAGTTGTTCCTGCTCATGATTTATTGATTGTCGTTACCTTTTTTTTCATCCATGTATGCTAATCAATTTTTTGTTTTTTTATTAATGCACTTCATTTGGGTCCCTGATTCTACAATCTCAATCCTGGAACTTCTATCCAATAGACGACAGGTCTGCTGTGTTATGTGACCGACACTATGTGTGAATGGATTACTTGATTTACCGCATTTACTGTAAGAGTCGCAATTCTAGAACTTGTTTGGTAGACAACAAGTGTGATTTTTTATGCGACCACCGCTGTGCGTGAATGGATTGATGGACTAAACGAATGGTCCTGGAATTTTCTTTTGTGAAATTTCTCTAAATTTGGCATAGCCCTTGCCAAGGTTTTGTGAGTTTTGGTTCAGCAGTTTATTTGGGTTTAGTCTAATATTTAATACCACAGCTTTTCTACCTTTACGCTCTTAGTTTGGGGTATATTTGGTTGTGGTTTTGTTTCGCTACTGCTTCAGTCAATGAAAATCACTTTTCCCATGTCCCTTCATTCACATTAATGCTTCATCAATGCATTGTTACTACATTAATGCAAGAAAGTTTATCATTTGATTCAGACATGGGACTATCTCTTCATTTTTGCTCATCTTATGATGATCTCCAAGATCTTCTTGCAATACTTGATTTACTGCATTTGCTGTAGTGCCACCATTTCTTTCCACATATAAACAACTGTAATGGTAATCACTATTTCTTACTATTCAATTTTGTTTTGTTAATATTGATTTTGTTGTGTTTCATTTACACTTAGAGTTTCTTTCAAAGGATTTTGAAACTTGTTAAATTTGCAGGTATTCCTTTGTTCTTCTTAATTGTTTTGAATATTTATTGAGTTTGATTATTATTATATGGTAAGAAACCATTTCTCTATTTTAATTGAATGTGACTATGCCTCTGTTGCAAAAATATTGTCACATGTATTGGTTATGTCATGCTCTGTCAATAAAAAAAATAGTTATTAGCTTTTTGGCTAAATGAAAATGTTGCTTATGAGACAGTGAAACACTCTTGGTGTGTTTTAATTGACTCTTACTCCTGCTCTATTGCAAAAGAGCTGTGACCTATATTGTTTATGTAAGAAATAGTGATAAGGATGGTAAATAGAGTTAATTAAAAACAAAAACCTAACTATTTCCTAGTAGAGATGAGAAATATCAAACAATGGTGTAATACTCATGCTATGTCAATAACATGATAGGTATTAGTTTTATGATGTACTTATTTTAGGTAAGAAACTGAGCCTAAAGATGCAAGGTCATTACAAATATTTCATGATATATCTTTCTTTATCCTTCTCCAGTATTGATCAGTGAAAAAATGTTGTTTAAAGCTTGCAGCGTCGACTACCCACTTGCCTAGGTCGATATACAGAGTGAAACCAAGTTTGGATAATTTAAAAAGACATAGGTAGAAGACATATATGCATGGTAACATGAGTCTTGACAAATTGTACCAATATAGAGGCCAAAATCTATTCCCGTGTTAGGAGAGGAATAAGTTGCTCGAAAACAATACGAACAATCAAATTGTCACGTCAAAATTGAGGTTTTGCAGTTTTCGATACCTGGACATAGAAAATCGGAAATAGGAACTTCGACATTTCCTTATTTAAAATTAAATTTTTTTGATATCTGATTTGTTGGTATTCGTAAATAAGGAAATCAGACATTGGTATATTTGGGGTTGCTTAATGGAATAAGTTCTACGAATCTTAGAGAAGGAATAACTCAAAACAGTCACATAACTTAGCGAAGGAATAAGTTATGCGGAAATAATATGAACAATCAAAATAAAGCCTCAAAATTGAGGTTTTCTTGTCTAATTCCGGTACGTCAAAAATAGGAAATAGGAACATTGACATTTATTTATTTCAAAATAAAAAAACTTTCTAGAAATCAAGTGTCGCAAATCGGTTTGTGGGGGACTAGACACAAACCATATTAATTAAATGTTTCGATTTTCAACATTTCTTTATTTGAAAATAGAAAACTTTCGATATCTGAAATGTCACAAATTAGATTTTTGCGAATCGAAAATCAAAACATAGGACATAGGAACATTGCTAGTTCCTTAGTTGAACACATATGAATTCTACATTTCGAAATGTTGTAAATCAAAAATTCGCATTTCGGAAATTGGAAGATGTTGTGTTCCTTATTGTAAAATGTAGTATTTTGTGAATCCTAAATGTCACAAATGGGAACATATGGTGTTTCTTTATCCTTCTTTAGTACTGATCAGTGAACAACTATTGTTTAAAGTTTGCAGCGTCGACTACCCACTTGCCTAGGTCAATATATAGACTGAAACCAAGTTTTGATAATTTAAAAAGACAAAGGTAAAAGACAAATATGCAGGGTAACATGAGCCTCCATAGATTGTACCAATTTAGAGGCCAAAATCTATTCCTACATTAGGAGAGGAATAAGTTTTTCGAAAACAACATGAACACTCAAAATAAAGCCTCAAAATCAAGGTTTCACGGTTTTCGATACCCGGACGTAGATAATTGAAAATAGGAACTTCGACATTTCCTTATTTAAAATTCAAAACTTCTGATATCTGATTTGTCGGTATTCGGAAATAAGGAAATTGAAATTTAATAAATATGCTGTTGCTTAATGGAATAAGTTGTGTGAGTCTTAGTGAATAGAAATATCTTAGCAAAGGAATAACTTAAAACAATCGCATAACTTAGCAAAAGAATAAGTTATCCAAAAATATTATGAACAATCAAAATAAAGACTCAAAATCGAGGTTTTCCCGTTTTTGATACCCTGACGTCAAAATTCAGAGATAGGAACATTGACATTTATTTATTTGAAAATACAAAACTTTTGATATCTGTAAGTGTCGCAAATTGGATCTGGGGGAATAGACACAAACCATAATAATTAAATGTTTTGATTTTTGACATTTCTTTATTTGAAAATACGAAACTTTCGATTTCTGAAATGTCACAAATTGGAATTTCGCGAATCGAAAATCAGAACATAGGACATAGGAACATGCATAGTTCCATATTTGAATACATAGGAATTTCACATTCCGAAATGTCACAAATTGAAAATTCGCATTTCGAAAATTGGAACATATGGTGTTTCTTAATGGAAACATAGCACATAGATTTCCAAATTCCGAAATGTCAGATTCTTGATTTGTAACTTTTTCCTTCAAGACTTCCATACATTTATAATTCCAATAGACAAAAAATAGTAATTAAATGTGTTAATGAATAACAACAACCAAAATAATAAAATATGTTAATGCAAACAATTTTCTTCTTTATATACCCATTTAAGTCTGGTCACATGAATATGTTACATTGCAATTTTTTTTCTTCATGCTCTATTTCATTCCATAGGAAAAAATAAACACCGCGATAATGAGACTATGCTAACTAAAGATTCTATTTCACTATTACTACATGGTGTTGTCAAGCTGTGCCTGCTAGTACAGGTCTCTTCATTAAGCCAAGTGAACTTAGTGAACTCCTCATCTATTCAGTTTCGAATCTCTATCTCATATGGCCTTCACAAGCATGAGCTACTGCTTCCAGTTATATATAGTGATCTTGTAGAAAATGGAAAACTAAAAAAAGGAACTATACTCAAAATTACCCAATGTACATGCAACATTATACATAATGTAACGTATGTCTAATTTCCTCATTGTATTTTTCTCACTAAATAAGTTTTACACTGTTCATGCATGAAATATTTTTGTCTCCTATTGAACTCTAACATACTTCATTTGATAGGATGCCACGTCCCCACCCCTCTACTCAGGGGAGAGGATGCGACTAACATAGCTGCTAGTTATCTAAGCTGGGAAGTCTAGCCCCATGAACGAAATATAAAATGCATTGAAATAAAAAATTGACAGATGGATAAAATGCAATAAACAATGGAATCATTTCCATTCATTCAACACATTTAAACATGTTCATGATAATTCATTAAGAAAATACAATGCAAATATTAACACATAGATACTTATGTTATGAAGATGCTCATTCGCAACCAGATACGTTGCTGCAACGTTCCACCCAACCATAGGCTAGTGCACTCATCAATCTCTCAGCAGCACTGCCACCCCCGAGTTGGGTGTGATTTCCACAAGGAATAAGGATACTCTAGCAGACTCACACGTAGCCACGAATACACAAGCTCAGCCAAGCCAGCACAGTTGGGTTTATCAAGCTACATAGGAGCTAGAAAAGTTGACTACTAAGCTAGTGAGATCCCCAAATAGCTATGGATACCTACACTAGAACTATCCTAAATTCTAAAACATATACACCACCCAACACAAGGAAGCATCCCCTTCTCTGCTACACAATGCCTCGGGCTATGCCTTCCCTTCTAGTGCTATTCAGGGGGTGCAGAGAAGAAATTCATCCCTCTAGCTCTGTCTGTGAGGCTCCTGCACACACTAGGTTTGTCTAGCAAGATCAAACCCCATTTCTACTGCAACAATAGTCCAAAGACCAACAATGGTATATACACAACAAATAACAACTCTGGGATTTAAGGGGAAAACACCACATAGGTCAAAACTGGGAAAGGAAACTAGGTAAAAACAATGTAGACTGTGACATCTGATTTTTCCAAAGTCGTTTATGGCCCTAACGTGGGCAAAATGACTCAGAAACACCCCCAAATTTGTGGGGAAGACAACACCAATCTCTTTGTCTGTCATTAGAGGAAATTTGGGGTCTAAAATGGGCCTTATAAGAAAACGTGCCAAAATAAGTTTTTGTGAGTTGGAATTCAAGAACCAATAGAATTTCAATAAAATAAGTCAGCCATAATGGTTGAATTGACATATTTGTTATTAAAAAAAACTATTTTTTTTCTTCGTATTTTCGACATATCTCATTGTGTTTTTACTCAAATTTCGATCGGGAGAGCTCGTTGGATGCGGAATCAAATTCTGCATCCAATGAGCACCCACACTGCATACTTTTGACGGACCCCTCTACCCCAAAAATAAGAAATACCTAAAAAAATCATGATGATGACATCATCATCACGGTTTTTTTAGGTATTTCTTGTTTTTGGGGTAGAGGGGTCCGTCAAAAGTATGCAGTGTGGGTACTCGTTGGATGGAGAATCAAATTTTGCATCCAATGAGTTCTCCTGATCGAAATTTGAGTTAAAAAATAGGGAGATATGTCAAAAATACGAACACAAAAAAGTAGTTTTTCTTTCTTCCTCCAAAATTAATCAATATTATTTTATTATTTTATTATTTTCCTTAGGAGGCCCATTTTAGACCCCAAAATTCCTCTAATGGTAAGAGGAAGAACATGACCCCTCTCGTGAAGGGAATTACACACACAGACAAAAGTCAAGGAAGGAGAATGTAGAACGAGAATGTTTGCCTGAGGCCTCCACTTCCTCTTGGGTGAGTGTGGAAAAAAAAATGTCGTTATCTACCCATGTGAGGATTTGAATGCGACCTGCCTCTTTGGGGCATGCGTGTGGTCAAAGGACTGATAGTCCTTCCAGAGATGACAGTTTCCCATGCATTCATCCCCCAAGGGAAATAAATACCCAACCAAATCATGGGGAATTAATTTGGTTTGGTGAGTAAGACAAGGGAAGGTAGTTTGTTTAGATGGGTACTCCTCTTGACACATGGTTTTTCCCCAATGGCCCGATATCCTTAGGAATCATGACCCCATATCTTTTAATGTTGCATTGACATAGCTGGTTGTGGGTATTTTAATTAAAATTCATATGTACATGGTGTCCATAATTATAATGTGTATGTCTAACAGAAAATACCATTGGCCTCGATTTTAATCGCTAAAGCATAAAAACAATAAATTAATGGTGGGGATTTTCCCTTAGCTCCACACCATGATTAATTACAATATATACATCATATACATTTAATGCAAATGGGGTCAAAACTGAGGTGTTACATTCCCCTCCCCCTTCAATAGCACTATCCTCAGTGCTTTACAAAATTGAACAAAAATGATACACTGGCATTGCCTCAGTGCTCCATAGAATTGAACAAAAATGGATGCGCCAATAGCATGGCATCCTCCAGTTCCCACGTAACCTCTTATGGACCGTAGTGCTCCCATTTCACCTTTACCTTCCCTATGGCCCGGTTCCAGAGCATTGTGACCTTCCTGTCGAGGATGCGCATTGGCTCAATTTGGAACTCTCCCTAGTTCCACCTAAATCACATCCCAATTTATCACATGGTTAGGATCATGTACATATTTCTTAAGCAAATAAACATGAAAAACATTATGAACTCCAGTTCTACCAAGCAATGCAAGTCTATATGTGACTAGACCTATTCTTTCGAGCACTTCAAACAACCCACAATATCTAGGGGACAGCTTGGCACAACTTCCAAGCTTCAAGGAACTCTTCTTTGCCCTCACTCTGAGGTAAACATGATCCCCAACACTGAACTCTCTATTAGCCCTATGTTAATCTACATAGTGTTTTTGTCTATGCTGGGATACATTTAGATTCTGCCTGATCTTTACAACCTCTTGCTCCATTTCCTTGAGCAATTCTGGTTCAAGCACAACCCTGTTCACTGGATTATCCCATGTCACTAGTGTCTAGTGCCTTCTACCATACAAAGCTTCATATGGACTCATCCCCAAGGATTCTTGCTATCCATTGTTATATGCAAATTCTACCAAGTGTAAATAATATTCCCACTTGGTTGGTTTGTCCAACACATACATGGAAAGCATGTCTTCAAGCACCTGATTCACTCTCTATGTCTGCCCATCAGACTGAGGATGGTAGGCAGTGATGAAGTTCAAATTTGTGCCCAAATATGTAAACAACCCCTTCCAAAAATTGGAAGTGAACTTGACATCTCTATGAGAGATTATTGCTATAGGCAATGCACGCAGTTTGAAAATCTCCTTCATGAATATCTTTGCGATGTCATCAGTCTTATGCATAGACTTAATCGGTATGAAATGTGCTACCTTTTTCAACTTGTCCATGACAACCATGGTGGAATCATGTTGTCTCCAAGTCATTGGCAATCCTGTAATAAAATCCATGGAAATAACTTCCCATTTCCATTATGGAACTAGAAAAGGTTGCAAGAAACCTATTGGGTGTTGATGCTCAACCTTTACATGCTGACATTTCATGCACCTTGAAAAGTACTCTGCAATATACTTTTTCATCCCTAGCCAAAAATACTGCTTTCTGGCTGTAGCAATCATCTTCTGATATCCTGGGTGGCCAGAATACGGAGCCTGGTGGATCTCATCCATAACCATTCCCCTCGGATATGCTACATTTGGAATATAGACTCTGTTCTTATAAGTAAGAAGTCAATATTATTCCACTTTATATCCCTCATACCTCTTCTCAAGAATTTTCTGCTACAATTTTTCTTTTACCTTCTCATACAATTCATCTCCAGCAGTATGATTAACAATCTGCTATCTCAAATCTGATTGGAAAATACTAAGAGATGCCACATGCATTTCCTGTACCTTCCTATTGAGCGCATCAGCTACCTTATTCTCTTTTCATTTTATGTGTTTGATTTCAAAATCAAACTCACATAAAAACTCTAGCCATCTTGCTTGCTTAACATTTAACATTGGCTGATCAAACAAGTACTTCAGACCACAATGGTCTCTCCTTAGCTCAAATCTTCTGCCCATCAAGTAATGCCTCCACATCTTGAGAGCATGTACTCTGGTTGTAAGTTCTAGATCATGAGTGGCATAGTTCTTCTCATGTTCCTTCAGCTTTCTTGACTCATAACATATCACGTGGTTGTCTTGCATAAGGAATCCTCCAAGCCCTTTTCCCCATGCATTAGTACACACAACAAAATATTTTTCTAGGCCTACAATATTCAAGACTGGTGCACTTATGAGAATATTCTTCAACTGTTGGAATCTTTCTTCATACCTCAGTGTCCATTCAAAATTTATTCCCTTCATTTTCAAAGAAGTGACTGGATGTGCAACCTTGGAGAATCCTTCAATGAACCTCCTAGTATCCTGCAAGTCCCATAAAAGATCTTACATATGTCACATTTATTAGAGTGGGACAATTCATAACGGCCTCAATCTTCTCAGGGTCTATAGATATGCCCTCATCTGAGATAATGTGACCCAAATAATGAATCCTATCTCTATAGAAGTCACACTTGCTCAACTTTGCATATAGCTTATGCTCCTTGAGAAATTGCAATGTCAATGTTAGATGCTCTTCATGCTCGTCCTCATTCTTAGAATAAATAAGAATATCATCAAGGAAAACAAGAACAAACTTGTCCAAATACCTGCTGAAGACACTATTCATAAGGCACATAAATGTAGCTGGTGCATTTGTGAGCCCAAATGGCACCACTACAAACTCATAATGTCCATACCTTGTTCTGAAGGTTGTCTTATGATTGTCTTCATCCTTGATTCTTACACGGATGGTAACCAGATCTTAAGTCAATCTTGGAAAATAGCTGTGCTTCTCTCATTTGGTCAAAGAGTTCATCAATCCTAGGAAAAGGATATTTGTTCTTTACGGTGACTTTGTTCAATTGTCTGTAATCAATACACAACTTGAGTGTACCATCTTTCTTTTTCACAAACAGAAATGGTGCTCCCCAAGGAGACACACTCATCATGATATACTTCTTCTCCAATAACTCTTGTAGTTTCATCTTCAACTCTATCATTTCCAGTGTACTCATCCTATAGGGTGTCTTGGACAGTGCTGCTGCTCTTGGAACAAGTTCAATTGTGAAATCAATATCTCTCTTTGGAGGAAGCCCCGGAATCTCATCACAAAACACACCCTGAATTCCTGCAACACATGTAAGTCCTCTGACCTAGGAGTTTCATTCTCTGTTGCCTCCAAAATATGAGATGCATACAACTGGCAACCTTTCCTACAGAATTTCTTCAACTGCATTGCTAAAACCTGCCTTACTGAAATCACCTTTGGAATTCCTTTCACAACTCTTGGGTTCCCCTCTTCATCCCTGCATTAAAATATCTTATTATAATAGACAAGATTTACCCTGTGAGCTTCTAACCAATCCATTCTGGTGAGAACATCATAGGAGCCAAGTGGTAGAACATTCATATCTATACAAGTGACCAATCCATTCATAACCAATGGACATTTCTCTACCACTTCACTAACCTTTCTTTTAGTTCTAGTGTCTAGTTGAACTAACCAAGATTTTCTATGCTTTACTTTATTAAAAGCACAAATATCCACTACTATAGGGGTAATGTAACTGTGAGTAGAACCAGGGTCAATCAAAATAGAAATATATTGATCAACAATCTTACATGTAACTTCAACCACAGTTTATTGGTGATCTACCTGGTGGTCCTCCAGTGCTACATAGATCCTAGGGAAGGACCTTGCTACTTGACCCATTGTTTCTTCCTCTTGAATGTTATAAGCTGGCCTTGCATTCTCATTCTCATGTTGACAATTCCTACACATGTGGGGTCCTCCACATTTCCAACCTTGGAGTGGTCCTCTATTCTGCTGTGGTTCTCTGGGATTTTCTCCAACCACTCTGGCTGGATGCTTCTCAACTTGGAATGGCCGCTTCTACTAATTCCTAAAGTTAGAAGGTTTGAAACCTTTATTCCTTTGTTCAAACTTCTCATTCTTTTTGTCCTTCCATGTCTTATGGTAATCAGGTTTTCTATTTCTTTACTCACAACAATACTTAACCTTCCTCATTGCTTCTTCAAGAGTTCTAGGTTCATAAAACTCAATTCTATCTTTGTAACACTGAGGCAATCCACTCATGAAACGATGGATCTTCACTTTTTCATCCTTGATGTACCTAACATACCTCAAAAGTTCCAGGAACTTGTTTGCATACTCTTCCATAGTTTTTTGTCCCAATCTCAGCTCATGGAACTCTTTGATATGGAACTCTTTGATATTATCATCATAGTACCTATCAGAGAGGTACTTTTGGAACTATCTCCATACAATCTTCCTTTCATTGATCTTCTTTACCTTTCTAAAGTGCTCCCACCATATGGATGCTCTTCCAGTCAAATTGAATATGGCTACCCTAGCCTTCATATTTGCAATGTAGTATTGGAATTGAAAATATTTTCTCATCCCAAGAAGCTAAGCTTCAACTTCTTAACAATTATTTTTTTCACCAGTAAAGTTAGGAGGCCTTTCCTTCTTAAATTCATGATGTGAATGGTTCTTATAACACCTCTTCCTCTCATTCTCGTGAGATGAAGAGCTTGAGCCCCCAGTGGATCCTTTAGATTCAGATGACTCACTAGGAGATATTTTCCTTATTCTAGTGCTGCTCTTACTTCCTTCTGGTCTTACTGTCCGGTCCCAGAGTTCATCCGCATTTGGATGTCTGTCAAAATTTGTTGCATGGATGCATTTAGCTAAATCTTCTCCTCCTAATCCTTAACCAATATTTCGTTATATGCCCTGTAACTTTGCATCTCCACCCTTAGGCTTCTCATGGAGGCTGCAAAATATGGGGGAGTATCTTGAAATATTCTCCCATTAGACTCTGTCTCAACATTTCCAACTTGAACATTTTCCCCCATAGCATCTTCCTCATACTCACTGGGGTTATGTGCATCATCACACATGTCGTAGGTTCTCATGGTGCAACTACAAGCCAACTTTTGCAATCTGCGCTATGTGGTTGCAATTTGCACTATGTGGAATGTTGCTCTTTGAAGGTGACTATAATTCTACAAAATGTGTTAATAAACAAAATTTGTTAGCTGCATAACATTCACATGAATTCATAATTAGTTACCTTCATCCAGAAAAATATCATATTGACAACTTTCTCAAAAACAAACTTTTCTTTCACAACAACGACCTCTTGAATGGGACGATGGGGGTCAAGTAGGCTTTCTCCTTGTTTTTTTTGTTTGTAAATACTTTGTTTTCACGCAATCTGGCGCATAAAATCTATGACATTTTTCCATCTTTCCCGTCCCTGCAATCCCACTGAAATCCTGCTGAATTTCCCTGTCAAAACTCTGTTTTGGCTAGAATTTCTTTTTTCCTCCGACATGGCGGCTCAATCTTCCTCTTCCACCAGTCGCTTCATCAAATCCTTCTTCCTTTTCTACCTGCCACCATTGTGGCTCATTCTTCCTTTCCTTTCCATCGCATTGCGGCTTCGTCTTCCTCTTCTTCCCACCGCCATCGTAGCTCTTTCTTTGTCTTCGACCCGCAACTTCATCGACTCCTTCTTTCTTTTCCAGCCGTCGCTGCGGCCAAATATTCTACTTCATTCCACTGACGTTACGGCTTCAACTTCTTTTTTCACCCACCGCCATTGCGGCTCAAATCCTCCTTTGTCCATCGCCATTGCAGATCATACTTACCTTATCTGCCACCATGCATCGGCTCTTTCTTCTGCTTCTAGGTGCCTCCATCGAATCAACTCTTGTATGCCCAACCACCATTGCGGCTCCTTTGTCAGGTTTCATCTGTCGTGGAGGAAGCTTTTGGGCCTTTTCCCATTGCATCAACAAAACTTAGCAAATTCAACTACCGTTGCGGCTAGCTTTGGAGGACTCTTCCCACCATTTCCACCACTTGAGTGCATCGGCTCCCTTTGGGCGATGCAGCCAATGTATCAGCTCGGATTTTGGAAATCCAGGTGCAGTTGCGCCTGGTCCAGGCGATCACAGTTGACAAGGGAGATTTCCCTTCAACACTTGGGAAATTTTGGAATTTTATTCTACTTTCCTGTGCTCAACAAAGGTTACCCCACCTATGTTAACTATTTTTCTTGGCCCATAGAGGCCCAATGCCACAACCTAATGCTATGATACCACACTGTCACATCCCCATCCCTCTACTCGGCGGAGAGGATGCAACTAACATAGCTACTAGTTATCTAAGCTGAGAAGTATAGCCCCATGAACGAAATATAAAATGCATTGAAATAAAAACGTTGACAGCTAGATAAAATGCAATAAACCATGGAAGAATTTTCATTCATTCAACACATTGAAACATGTTCATAATAATTCATTAAGAAAATACAATGCAGAGATTAACACAAAGATACTTATCTTATGAAGAAGCTCATCCACAACCAGCTATGTTGCTGCAACGTTCCACCCAACCATAGGTCAGGGCACTCATCAATATCTCAGTAGCACTGCCACCCCCAATCTGGGCATGATTTCCAGAAGGAATAAGGGAACTCTAACAGACTCACACGTAGCCACGGATACACAAACTCATCCAAGCAAACACAATTGGGTTTATCAGGCTACACAAGAGCTAGAAAGGCTGACTGCTAAGATAGTGAGCTCCCCAAATATCTATGGATACCTGCACCAGAACTAGCTTGACTTATAAAACATCTACACCACCCAACACAAGGAATCTTCCCCTTCTCTGCTACGCAGTCCCTCAAGATATGCCTTCCCTTGTAGTGCTATTCAGGGGGTGCATAGAAGAAATTCAACCCTCTAGCTCTGTCTGTGAGGCTCCTGCACACACTAGGTTTTTCAAGCAAGCTTAGATCCCATTTCCACTCCAACAATAGTCCAAATACCAACAACAATATATACACAGCAAATAAAGGCTCTTGGACTTAAGGGGAAAACACCACAAAGGTCAATATCGGGAAAGGAAACTGGGTAAAAACAGCTTAGACTGTGACAGTCAATTTTTCCATATTTGTTTGTGGCCCTAACATCGCCAAAATGACTCAGCAACACCCCTAAATTCACGGGGAAGACAACAACAACCTCTCCATCTTTTTAAGAGGAAGAACACGACCCTTCTCATGAAGGGAATTACACACAAAGAAAAAAATCAGGGAAGGAGAATGCAGAACGCGAATGTCTTCCTGAGGACCCCTCTTCCTCCTGTGTGAGTGTGGAAAAATAAATCCGTTCTCTACCCATGTGAGGAGATGAATGTGACCTACGTCTTTGGGGCAGGCGTGCGGTCAAAGGACTAACAGTCCTACTATAGATGACGGTTTCCCATGCATTCGTCCCCCAAGGGAAATAACTACCCAACCAACTCATGGGGAATTAATTTAGGTTGGTGAATAAGACAAGGGAGGGTAGTTAGTTTAGATGGGTTCTCCTCTTGACACATGGTTTTTCCCCAATGGCCCTGAAGGTAAAACATCCCCCCCTTATCCTTAGGAATCATGCCCCCATCTCTTTTAATGTTACATTGACATAGCTGGTTATGGGTATTTCAATTAAAATGCATATGTACATGGTGTCCATAATTATAATGTGTCTGACTAGCACAAAATACCATCGACATCGATTTTAATCGCCGAAACATAAAACAATAAATCAATGGTGGGGATTTTCCCCTTAGCTCCATGCCATGATTAATTACAATATATACATCATATACATTTAATGCAAATGGGGTCAAAACTGGGGTGTTACATAGGAGTATCACATTGCTTAAACTTGAGGTTGTAACCGTGGATGTAGCAATTATCAGAGATCATGCACCTTACCATTTACCTGTACCTTCTCCCTCAGAGAGTAGTTCCTCTGTTTCAGTCAACGCAAGCTCAATAAATGAAAACCCTGGTTTCACTGGATCGACTATTCCTTTCACATCACTCACCTCTTCTAGCAAAGTTTGGAACATTCAGGGTCAAGTTACTGCCAAGACAAACATACATGAATATGGTAACCAATGAGGCTCTGGAAAAGAGTTTGGGTTTGACCTTGTTAATGCTTCGCATGATGAAATACATATATCTGCATTCAATGAATTGGCACTATCTTTGTATGACCAAATACAAATAGGAATAGTGTACATGGTATCAAATGGCACAATGAAAGCATCCAATCCAATTTTCAACCATTTGAAAATCCATAATGAAATATTTCTGGGGTCCTCATCAACCATCCAAACATGCTTAGATGAATACCCCTTAATACCTTTATATTGCTTTAACTTTAAAACTATTAAGGATATTCAAACTATACCAATAAATTCCATGGTTTACCTTGCTGGACTCTCATTTTAGTTTCACCTACATCTACAATACGAAAATGAGATGGTGTTGAAACTGTTAGGTGGACCATTGGACTCCAGGACATGTCAATCTATAGTAATGACATAAGACTTTGGGGAGAGCATTTCTAGATTCAAGGAGTTGAGCTTTCCATCCTTCATGGTTTACCTACTCCTCTAGTGGGAGCAATCAAAGGTGGCCGTGTTACAAATTTCAATGGAAAAACTGTTGGCACTATCTCCAACTCTTTTATATTTATAAACCCAAATATTGAACAAACTTCAATTCTCTAGAAATGGTTTCATGATGATGGATTTTGTTCAACATCACCCTCTTTGAGCTGTAAATTCACTGGCTCTCATTCTGGTCCTCGTAAAATTATTACCATCAATGAGCTACAAAGTCTTCAACCATCTGAAAAAGTTGTTTGGCATTCTCTTGTTGCAACGATCACAAATGTTAACATGGATTATTTTCATTTCCTTGCATGTCCTCTTTTTGTTGATGGTATATAATGCATGAAAAAGATTGCCAACAAAGTTGGAGACATTTGGCATTGTGGTGAATGTGATGGGGAGTTTACTGAATGTGACTACCGATACATACTAAAGGTTGACTTGGAATATGTAACTGGATATCATCATGGTGTGATAGCTTTTGATGATGCTACAAACCAACTCATGGGTGTCTCATCAAAGGATCCATGTCTTCTCTCAACTAAATCAACATCAATTGTTGAAATAGTCCAGAGGATTTTCAACAAACAATTACTTCTTACTCTTTCATTTAGAATAGAGAGGTTCTGTGGAATTGCATGCCTAAAAATTGCAATTGTGATGGTTGAAAATTCATAATTAGAAACTTCAATAGATACATAAATATATAATTTTCTTCGACCTAATACATAAGCATATTCTTTATTGTCTGTAATGAATCTTTGGCTATCTCAGCAAAATACTTGTGTCTTCTCATAACTGGATCAACATCAATTGTTCATATAGTCTAGAGGATCTACAATAAACAATTACTTCTTACTCTTTTAGTTACAACTGAGATGTTATGCGAAATTGCACACCTAAAAGTTGTAATTGTGATGGTTGAAAATACATAAGAATCAGCAATTTCACTCAATAGATAAATATATAGGTTTATTCAACCTGATACATAAACATATTATTTATTGTTTGTAATGAATGTTTTCACCAAGTCAGTAAAATAGTTGTGTCTTCTATCAACTGAATCACCATCAATTGTCCAAATAGTCCAGACGATGTGCAGAATTGCGAACCTAAAAGTTGTAACTCTCATGGTTGAAAATACATAATTGAAAAGTTCACTGGATACATAAATATATAAATTTTTTCGACTTGATATATTTTCATATTCTTTGAAAATACATAATAAAAAACATCATTGGATACATAAAATTATAAGTTTTTTTTAACTTCATCGACTCTCATATTCTTTATTGTTTGTAATGAACATTTTCAATTGTCTGCATTCTCGATTTCAGAACTTTTGTCCCTTATACCACATGTGTCCTGTCTGTTACAACCAGTGTTGTGCGTCAATGGATTCATTTTCAGTTGCGGATTTATTTGGACTCTATCGGTTGTCCTAAACAACCGGTCCTAGAAATTTCTTTTTTACAGGGTTTCATTTTCCTTTACTACAGTTTATTACTCTCAATTCCACATAGCCCTTTCCAACATTTTGTATTGTTTTTGAACAACTTATTCCTCTCCTAATGCAAGAATAGATTTTGGCCTCTAAATTGGTACAATTTGTGGAGACTCGTGCTACCCTGCATATTTGTCTTTTACCAATGTCTTTTTAAATTATCCAAACTTGGTTTCAGTCTATATATCGACCTGAGAAAGTGGGTAGTCGATGCTGCAAACCTTAAACAATAGTTTTTCACTGATAAGTATTGGAGAAGGATAAATAAACACCATATGTTCCCATTTGTGACATTTATCATTCAAAAAATACTACATTTTACAATCCAATTTCCGATCCAATCCATGATATTTTGGATATTGGAAATCGAAAAACATATGTCCTTTGGTATTCCTATTTGATATATATATATATGTATTTGGATATGTGAATATATATTATTTTTATATTTGATGTTTGATATATATATATATATATATATATATATATGTGTGTGTGTGTGTGTGTGTGTGTGTGTGTGTGTGTGTGTATTCAATAAATTCATAGTCAATTTATCCAATACGGAATACAAATTTCAAGAATTTTGACAATGTTTTAGCATTGAAGCGAAAAGGTGTCTATTTTTTAATAATCCTAAAAGTTATATAATCACATAGCTTACTGTCACATCAGTTTGTATTCTTGCATTAGGAGAGGAATAATTTGTTTGAAAACAATACGAACTGTCAAAATAAAGCGTCAAAATCGAGGTTTTACGGTTTTTGATACCCAGACATAGAAAATCAGAAATAGGAACTTTGACATTTCCTTATTTAAAATTCAAAACTTTCAATATTCAGTTTGTCAGTATTTGGAAATAAGGAATTGGACATTGGTATATTTGGTGTTGCTTAATCAAATAAGTTCTGCGAGTCTTAGCAAAGGAATAACTCAAAACAGTCGCATAACTTAGCGAAGGAATGAGTTATGCAAAAATAATATGAACAATCAAAATAAAGGCTCAAAATCGAGGTTTTCCTGTCAAATTCCTGGACGTCAAAAATTGGAAATAGGAACATTGACATTCATTTATTTCAAAATACAAAACTTTCGAGAACTCAAGTGTCGCAAATCGGTTTGTGGGGGAATAGACACAATCTAGATTAATTAAATGTTCTGATTTTCCTTAAATAAACTTTAAAGAAATATAAACAAAAAAAATTCACAACATACCCATTTTCCGAAATCGGATATTGAAAACAACAAATTCAAGTTATTGTTAAGGACATTTTCCATATCAGCGCATTTCAATTTTCGATATTTCGGATAGTGGAAACTCGAGACTCAAGTTTTTGTTCATATGACTTGCTGGCTTCCCGGTTCCAATTTCTGATATTTTTCGGATATAGGAAACTGGAAACATATATCCTTCTATGGTATTCATATTTGATATATATACATATTCGCATTTGTAGCTACATATTATTTTGGTATTTGACATTTCATATATATACACACACACACACACATTCAAATACAACTTTCAAGCACTTTGACATTGTAATTAATAATGTCTACAACTGCAATGAACAACGTCTTAGCGTACCATGTTTTGTTATTGTCGAATTCATGTATTACAAAGAACCCTTACTGCATGCTTTCAATCCTACTTATGTTCCAATATATCCTATAACAAGAACATCTCTTAACGTATAAATATTTTAGATCACCTCTTATTTCCTTGAATTAACTTTAAATAAAAATCAAAAAAACATTTTCTCATTTTTAATTTCCGAGACCCAAAACATGCAATCCAATTTCCAAAATCCAATATTTGAAAATTGTAATTCGAGTTTTTCTTACAATTATTTGTTGTATCTGCGATCTCCAATTTCTGAATTTTTGAATGTTGAAAACTCCAGATTCACGTTTATGTTAAAATAATTTACTACCTTCCCGATTCTGATCCATGATATTTTGGATATTGAAAATCAAAAACATATGTCCTTTGGTATATATATCTATTCGGATATGTGAATATATATTATTTTAATATTTGATGTATATATACATCTATTCAATTAAATTCATAGTCAATTTATCTAGTACGGAATATAAATTTCAGGCATTTTGACAATGTTTTAGAGCCGAAGCGAAAACGTTTGTATTTGTTAATAATCCTAAAAATTATATAATCACATAGCTGACTGTCACGTCAGTTGTTATAATAATGTCATCATAACTCTGCCCCTTTCTACTATAAAATCATCATATTAATCGTAGAAGTGACTGTCGCTCTCACTTATTATCGAGCGAAAATAATTACCCTGGTCGAGACTCATTAATACAGTTAAATTAGGCATGCTTCCCATTGCATCTCAAGTTGCTTGAGATCAAACAGACACCATGCATGCTGTAACTGCATTAATTATCCTGTAGCAGCTTGACTATTAATCATGCTTATCATGGTATCAATATGTTTTTGTTTTGAGTACCCCTACTTCTGTACCATACTGCATATAAACCCTATACCAATATTATGTTTCTTAATCATTAAGTTATCATCATTATCACATCCTCCAAACACCAAATATTTCAAATCTAAGATATTTCAGTACATTTAAGTGACCTTTCGCGTCGTCTAAGAGATAAGGAATTTATATTCATATCACATTAATCCCAAGATATACATATATACTACAAATAAAAAACTATAATTCATAATAACATTTTGTAATATTTAGTCAATAAATAAAGCCTCCTATCGATATTCCAGTACATCTAAGATATTTCAGTACAATTATGTACATATCACATTTCATAAGATTTAGTCAATAAATATAACCTCCTACCGATAAAAAGATAATTTGGACCTCATTTATGGTTTTGTATCATACTGCGTATAAATTCTATACCAATCTTCTATTGCTTAATCATTAGGTGATCGTCATTATCACACCCTCCAAGCACGAAATCTTTTATTTCAATACGTTTAAGTGACCTTTCGCATCATCCAAGAGATATAGAAATTAAATACATATCACATTAATCACAAGATATACATATATACTACACATAAAAAACCGAAGTCATAATAACATTTCGTAAGATTTATTCAATAAATAAAGCCTCCTACCGATAAAAATATAATTTGGACCTCATTTATGGTTTTTTATCTACACAAAAATTGCACTCTTGAGCGTCATTATTTCCCCTCTCATGGCTGCCAAAGAAAAAATTCCAACATGGTGATATCAAATCTCCTAATAGGAGGAGAAGCGAAGATAAGTTCGGAGTCCTACTACTGACAAAGGGGCTATAGTTTCTGGAGTGACATCGGATTGCTGAATGAGAATGTTTCCAATTCGGATCCACAGAAACATGTAAGTGGACTAGATTCAATTTTGTAGATATTAAAGATGCAGAAGTTATTTGTGCCTAAAAAAATAATTTAAAGTTGCTCCATTTTTACAGGTTATCCTACATTTTGAGTGCCTTTGTTGTCGTTGCCATTGCATTCCATTTCTCTACTCACTGCCACTTACATAAGGTATCATTATTTTTTTACTCTACTTCTCAATTTTCTTCCATCATGATGAGTACACATATCATTATTTGTATACTATGTTCTTTCTCACATATGGAGATTTCTCTACACCCAAATTCTCCAACTCTCCATCTTTCCCCAATGCCTCCTTTCGGAGGATGATGAGGAGGAGAAGCTCAGGTTCAAGTGTTTTAGACTAAATTCTCTCGTAAATGTAAGACTGGAGAATATAATATCCAACATTTTGCTACAACATTCTTTATACCTGCAAGCTTTTCACATTTATGACATTTGCAAATTTAGCTACCAAAACATATGGAAATGGGTGAAGATTGTAAAATAGAACTATGTCCAACAGAGCAATGTAAAAAATTACTCAGAAATGTATTTATTAAAAATTGAAATGAGAGCACTATAAACAATTAATCAGAAATATGTTTATCCAAAATTCAAACGAGAAATATATTTTGGAGTAATACGTTTGCAGCTACACCATTTTTTTCTTGAAAATCATTTTAGTTTCATATTTGAAATCTACTTAAACATTTCATATTCCTAAAATAGTTATTTTATTTATTGTTAATTATAAATTCATTTAAATGGAAAATATATTTCATTATTTTATTTTTGTAATTATAAATGAATTTAAACTGAAAAAATGGTATTACAATAAAAATCCCTGCACCTACAAATTATTATAAAAATATATTAAAAAATGCCTATATGTTCATGAAAAATAAGCAAATTTAAACAGGTTAATAAATTATTATTATCTTTAGTTATCTAAAAATGCATCAAACTTTGTATCAATTAAACATATTGCCTCACAATTAAACTTTGTATCAATTTTTTTTATTGGTTTCTGCAATTATAGGTTACATTGTGTTTTTTTTATTACATGATGAAGGCATTGGAGAAAAGAGACATGTATATATAAAGATTAAAGCTAATCTTTCATAAATCTATGTATGATGTCCAACTAAACTCTTTTAAGAATATAAAAGCTAAAGAATCTTTTTTGTGTGAGCTTTTATTTAATGAAGAGAAATAAATTGAGTATAGTTGTCATATTCATTTCTTTTAAAAAATGGAAATAAATAAATGAAGGAAATTGAGTATGGCTGTTGTAATTTTTATTATTATTTATCAATAAAATAAATTAACCACTTATACTATGAAACAAGAACTTTATACTAAGAACGAGAACTCTAGGGATAAAAAAGATGATTTTTTGCAAAAAAAAACACCAAAAACACCCCCAAATAGAAAAGTGTTGATACCAGTATACATGTTTTTTTTTTCGGGGTAAAAAATAGATCCATGGCCTAAACATCCCATACTGTTGCTTAATAAAACTTTAAAATCAACCCCTAAATTGGAAAAAAAAATTCTCCAAAAGATAAATTACAACTTTTTTGAAACTTGCATATTAAACAAACAAAAATATTTCATAAGTAATTTCACCACTCTAACCATATAATCAAAGAAATTATGATGTGATTCATAATGAAAGCATATATTAGACCATTCAAGAACAAATGATTCATATAAATATTCAAAATATTCTCCTCCCTTCCCCTCCACCCTCCTCCCCCTCCTCCTTCCACCTCCTCCATCGTCATATTAAGGGGAGCATTGCTCCCTTAGGCACTAAAGGGATGCCCCTCACTGGTGATGCAATTATCAGAATCACGCCGTCAATGAGGGATGACCCTTTGGCTCCTAAGGGAGAGGCGCTCCCCTTATTGCAATGAGGGAGAAGGTTGAAGGGGGAGGCGAAGGGGGAGGGGATTGGAGGGGGTGGAGGGGGAGGAAGGGAGGACAGATGAGGTGGAGGAAGAGGGGGGAGTCTCCTAGGGAAACCCACGATGACTCGGTAAATAAAAACGATTTATATTATATTGTTTTGTTTACTAGCACAACCACAAGTAAAGTGGTCGGTAAATGTCTATAGGCACAACAAACCACTTAGTTTTGTCAAGATATTTGACTGTTAAACAAAGTCTAAAATATATAATTTTATATCTATTATTCATACCATATTCTTAGAGTTAATATAAACACAAAACAAATACTATTTAATAATAAATAAAACTAAAAATCCGTCTTCTACAAATAATAATATTATTTTATTTTCTAAATATATAACTTACTCATGATATTGTTTTATTTTATTATCTTAACAAAACAAAAATATTGTTTTATAATAATAATAATATTTTATTATCTAAATATGTAACTTATTAATAATATTGTTCTATTTTATTCTATGGAAAAAAAAGAATAGTGTTTTATTTAATTCTCTAAACAAAAACCAAAATAACTTACTAATGCTAAAAATATATCCTTATTCTTTATAATATTATTAAAAACTCAATTTAATGAGTTAGGTCAAATGAATATGTTAGGTTAAGTGAATCACATTGGAAATTTTTTATTAAAAATGTAATGCATTGAACATTTTTAAATAAATAAATTGAAAATTCTATAAAATTTATATCATTATTAAAATCGCAATTTAATGAGTTATGTCAAATGAATAGGTTATGTTAACATACTAGAATTGAACCCATGTAATGTGAGTATGAGCCCCAACCTAAATACCAATCTTCCTAGTAAAAATATTTTCATTTCTCTTCATTTCAAACAATCATATAATTGATACATGTATTGAGACATAGGAACCTATATTTAGTTCAAGTTAACAAGCATGTTGCTACCTCATTTTAATTCAAATTATCAAAAACAATGGTTAGGAAAATGCACATAATACTTATGTTATGTATGTATATAATGATAATAATTTTTCTATATAAGTGTAGGAGAATTCAACAATGTGAATAACAAATCAAAAGTAATATCTATTAAGATATATTTAGCTTCTCCCATAGGATAAAAGCAATTCTTCAACATT
>LPNX010141364.1:258545-278904 GCA_001517045.1 Pseudotsuga menziesii
GGGAGGTAGAGCTTCACTTTCCAGAATCGCACCGCCAGTAAGGGGCAGCTCGTTGGCTTCCAAGGAGCGGTACCCTATTGCAACTGCGGAGGAGGTGGAAGGGGGAGGTAGAAATTCACTTTCCACCTCCACCCACGGCCTCCTCCAGGGTTGCAATAGGGGAGCGCCACTCCTTGGCAGCCAATGAGCCACCCCTTACTGGCGGCGCGATTCTCAGAATTGCGCTGCCAGTAAGGGGTGGCTCGTTGGCTGCCAAGGAGCGACGCTCCCCTATTGCAACTGCGGAGAAGGTGGAAGCTAGGAACATAGAGAAACAACCTCAAATATAAGCTCGATTGTGGGTCTGGCAGTGTATCTTTTTCTGTTGGTAAGGCTAGGCTTCGCAGCACGGACTAATGCAAGTTACCTTGATGCATATCTCAGAATCGCGCTGCCAGTAAGGGGTGGCTCGTTGGCTTCCAAGGAGCGACGCCCCCCTATTGCAACTGCGGAGAAGGTGGAAGCTAGGAACATAGAGAAACAACCTCAAATATAAGCTCGATTGTGGGTTTGGAAGTGTATCTTTCTCTGCTGGTAAGGCTAGGCTTCGCGGCACGGACTAATGCAAGTTACCTTGATGCATATCCTAGAAACATTTGGTATTTGTTGTACCACAATATAGAGAACGAGAGCACGTTAAAATATGCAATATGATGATGCGCCAGCATATTATAAACTTAACTTGTGAACTATGCCCAAATCATAGTGAGAATAACCATTGGTAGAATTCAGGTTTACATCAAGTTATAGGGCGCATCAATTGAGGATATGCATATTTATGAAAATGGGAATGTGGAACTAATATATGAAAGTGCAGAGTGGAATGGTATATGCTAGCCAATGTATTTTCAGTTAGTGAAAAGACATATAGGCACATAAGTTGTCTATTATATTTATAATTGTAGAGATTTGGCAAGAAAAAGTAATTTACCTACATCAAGTGAGGGCGGCCAACCTGGAGATTGATTGGATGACCTATTAAATGCAGCTCATAAAAATAAACCATTTGAGCTACCCATTGGGCTAATTAATTTTATTACAAGTTAGTTACATGGATCTTAGTAATTTTATTGTGTCAATATAATTCCTTGACTGTTATTACGGTGCTATCACAATGGTGATGTTTCATGGTTGTAAACTAGTCCCAACTCTGGTTAAGGGGCATCTACAGGACTATTTTGATGTTGTTTTGGCATTTTGCCCTGCCCCCTGTATATACAGGCCTATTTTGATGTTTTTTTGGCATTCTGCCCTGCCCCCTGTATCTACAGGCCTATTTTGATGTCTTTCTGGCATTTTGCCCTGTCCTGTGTAGCGACAAATTGGTGATATGGATCCTTCAGCAGAGCATAGTATTTTACAGTAGGCGATGTGGCTGGAGACTGCATAAAATGGTTCATACACCAGTGGTTAGAGATGCATAAAATTCCTGTAACTGCGGCTTATCATGCATCTTTTTAGTGGCACCCGTGCCACCCTTGTGTTTAGGACACTTCCCAACACCCGGAACCACTTAACTTACTCTAAAGCATCCCTTTCTTCAAGCATATCATAATCCCTCAAACTGAAAGTGCTCCTACTGATAAAAGGAGAGCTATGGGAAGATAGGGTGGGATTTTTGTCCTGTTATTAGCGGGGTACTGGAGAAAGTTTGTTCGAAACACTTTCTTCGAATATCATAATCTCCAGTTTCACGTAAAACTCTATGTTTGGATCTTTTTGATAAGCAAGGATTTTTGCTTCTATATATAATAGAAAAGACACCGTCTCTTCCTTGATCATAGCATGGAGAGGCTTTACAATCTCGTCACGCCGAAGTCAGAAACAAATCTTCTACAAAGTTTAGCGCTCATCTTTTCGTACAAAAATCATGTAGCGACTCTGATGACATAAGATACATAAGACTTTTTAAATATTTCCTTTTTGGATTATTACTGTATTTTAGTTCTGGTTAAGGGACATCTACAAGCTTATTTTGATGTTTTCTATATTTTAGTTCTGGTTAAGGGACATCTGCAGGATTATTTTGATGTGTTCGTATATAGTCTACCATAAGACTGATAACTGATAGACATTTTTTTGTTTGGTGGTAGGACTTATATTTTTTTGAACATTGTGAAATGTATTTTTTCATTTTTTTAATATAAATATGGTATTTTTCCTGCTTAAAAAAACTAAATTATTAGTAAAGTTATTTGGTGTTTGTTGTACCACAATATAGAGGACGAGAGAACGTTACGCCTCACATTGACACTTTCACACAACAAGCCTTTCCTTATATTTGATATTATTGAGGGACGGTGACCTATCTATTATAAAGAGTATTAGATAAATAAGAGAGAAGATAAATGTTTCCGGTAATAATTAAGAAACTGTTAGAATTACAAACTAGTGACTATTTGTTTTGTTTCTAAAAATATACTTTTTCTTTAAAAGATGCAGCTGACAGCATTACGAGCATTGGGAGAAATAATATATAAAGTTATTCTGAGCCAAAGTTTATAAATATAATTAGATGCTCACTTTGATAAAGTAGGAGCATTGGGAGAAATAAAAATATATTAGCCATGAATTAAAAAATAAAGTAGAAAATTAAATATATGAATCTTTTTAAATGAATATTCAATTTAGAAAATGGAATACTCAACGGAAGGAGTTTAATGATTATGGGGGTGATGGTAGTTTCCCTTAGAAAACGACTTCTTTTTCTATAATTATTGATTAAAATATATTTCATAAATAAGTTGTTTTGGTCACTTAAGGTTGCTTTGGTCACTTAAGATAGAGACTCCACCAATTAAGTTGTATATTTTTAAAGTGAAAAAAAAGGTTTTATGGTTTTATAATGAATTGATTCAATGAATAAAGTCACCACATGCTTTCCTCACTTCCATATTAATATAAAAATAAATAGGTACATTGAGTATGAAATAGGTAATAGGAAATTAAATGTGTGATAGGAAGGTATGAGTAATTATTACATAGGAGAAACATACTTTAAATTTAATTATGTGAATTTTTTATTATTATCATTGATAGTGACATTTAAAGCATACAAAATTCTTGCATGATTTGTTGAATGCATGAAATAAAAATGGATAGTAAGTTATCATAGAAATGTGAGTAAGAGATTATCATTGCATAAATTGTTGAGTTTATGTTGGGAAGTTTATGAATATTTGTACATGGACATGATTAAGTATACATGAATATGTTTGACAATTTAATTATGATGTTTGTATCAAATTGATTTAAAAATGTGTGTTCTATATATAGATTATGTAAATAAATGCGAGATTATCAAGGGTGACCTAAAGGAGTAGAAACCATATGAAAGTTGTTATATATACCCATTATGTTTTTGAATACTTATAAAGTTAAGTATAGATATAAGATTTCCTAGGATGACCTAAGGTATTGAAAATTATGGGGGGTAGTGTTTAAATATTCATTATGTTATATATGGGTCAAAATTTTATATATCCATTGTGTTTATTAAATGGATTGTGCAAAGTGTAAATAGTTTTTGTGGAAGGATAATGCAATATATAGTATGACTGTATATACATGAGATTCACACCAAAGTTAATAATTCTAAGAATCACACTGCCAGTGAGGGGCGGCCCTTTGGTGCTCAAAAGGAGCGATGATCCCCTTGATGCGATGACGGAGGAGGTGGAAGGAGGAGGCGAAGCAGGAGGAAGGTGGAGGGGAAGGGAGGCGGAGGTGGTGGAGGGTTTAAGGGGGTTTTGTTTTTTTTTAAGAAAATGTTAAATTTGACAACCTTTTGATAAGATATATTAGTACTGTTTTAAATTTCAAACTTTATTTTAGAAATAAAATCTCTTAATATATTGTTTTTAATATGTCATTTATAAATATATGCTATAGCTTTTCATGAATTTATGTGAACCGTAACATTTTGGAATATAGTATGAAATAATATCATTTTTATACACAAATTCTATGAAAATCCCTTGAAAATGGTTGTAAATGTCTTTATTTTCTAGAATTTCTTAGAATTTTGTCAATGAAAAAGTCTTAATTTTCCTATAAAAATGTCTTATTTTAAAGTAAAAATTGCAAAATATATATGTTTTTCAATATAACTTGCTTTTAAATCTATATTATTTTGTTAAATCTCTAAAAAACACACTTGAAAATAGAAAGTAATAATATTTTACAACAAATATGATTCAAATGCCCAAAAAATGCTTAAAATGAAAATGTGTGATACTGGTATCAACCATTTTTTAAATGGAGGTAAAAATAGCTACTAAAATTAGGAGAGAGAAAATGAGAACTGTGTCAAGTTCTCATTTCATAGTATAAGTGGTTAATTAAGAAAAAATAAGGACATTTGATATAAAGCAAATTAAGAAAAAATCATATCAAGTTTGATATTCTTTCTGAGAGGGTGAAATGGACTAGCTATAGAACAAATGTAGTCGGCCATCTTGCTAGCAGCATACATGTTGTATCAACATGGAAAAAATGGAAATTAAGTATAAAATGTATGTGATGGTTGTAAATTTTTTTATCATTTTTCAATAAAATAAATTAAAATAATATGACATGAAATGATATTCTTTCCGAAAGGGTGCAATGGAACAGATGTAATCGCTAATGTTGCCAACAATATACATGTTGTCACAACATGGAAAAAAACTAAATTCAAGACATTAAAAATTGAAAATAGAACTTCGACATTTCTTTATTTGAACATACAAAACTTCTGATATCCGAAAATTCAAACATATGATGTTACTTAATGGAAAACATAGGACATACAAACAAAATAAATGTAATCGCGTATATTTCCAATAACATACATGTTGTCTTAATAGGGAAACAAACTAAACTCAAGAGATAGAAAATCGGAAATAGAAACTTCAACATTTTTTAATTTCAAAATACAAAAATTCCAATATTCGAAATGTCGAAAATCGAATATTGAAAAATAAAAAATCGGAACATTTTGTGTTGTGTAATGGAAAACTGTTATTTAGCTGTGATGTATCTCGTATATCGGTGGATTCTAAACTTATTTATAAAAACTTATAAACACTTATAAAATTTATTTATTTATCTAATGATTTCTGATTCCGAAGTACATCGGAAGGTCGATAGCAGAAGCACAAGAGAAAAGCCAAGGAAAAGTCAAGATTTTCGATTCCGAATTCTGGAATCTGGAAGGCAGGGAGCGGAAGAACAAGAGAAAATCCAAGAAAAATGAAGTGCCAAAATCGAAAAAGGTGATTTTCCAATTCAGAAATTTGAATATATGGAATTCTCAATTCCAAAATTCAAAATAACCCTTAACAACATTTTGCGAGTTTCGATTTAGTAGTTTATTTGCATTAGGTCTAATATTTTCTCCAATCCTTTTCTGCCTTAAGACTCTTAGTTTGGAATCTATTTGTTCACCACTGCTTCAGTCGATAAAAATCACTTTGCCCATGTCCATTCATTCACATTAATGCTTCATCAATGTATTGTTGCTCCATTAATGAAAAAAAAATTATATGATTTTTTTCAGAGATGGGGCTATATCTTCATTTTTTATCATCTTATAACGATCTCCATTATATTCTTGCAATACTTGATTTATTGCATTTTCTTTCCACATATAAACAACCGTTCAAGTAAGCACTATTGCTTATTGTTTGATTTTTCTTTGCTAATATTAATTTTACTAGATTTCATTTACACTTACAGTTTCCATCATATTCCTTGCTTCTTCTTAATTCTTTTGAATATTCATTGAGTCTGCTTATTATATGGTAAAACACTGTTGCTCTATTTTAATTGAATGTCACTACTGCTTTGTTTTAACTTCTTTATTGATGACTTCCAGTCTCTTCACACAAATTTTGATACGTTTATAGTTCAAATACACACAAGCCAAAGTAATGAAATTTGTTAATGAATAATGAGTTTAAAATAATGATGCACTTATAGAAGGAATAAGTTATGCGAAAACAATATAAACAGTGAAAATAAAGCCTCAAAATCGTCCAAAATCAGAAATAGGAACATTGACATTTCTTTATTTGAAAATACAAAATTTTCGATTTCTGAAGTCTCAGAAATCGGATATTGTGGAATCAAAAATCAGAACATATATTGTTCCTTAATATAAAACATAGGACCAAAACTTCAATAACCGAACATTGAAAATCGCAAATAGGAACTTCGACATTTCTTTATTTGAAAATACAATCTTTCGATATCAGAAATGTCACAAATCGGATCTTGGGGAATCCAAAAAGGGAACATATGGTGTTCCTTGATAAAAAACATAGGAAATCACAAGTTCTTATTTGAACACATCTCAATTCAACAATCTAGAATATCGGAAATCAAAAATTCCCAATTTGGACATTTGAAGATATCTTGTCCCTTATTGAAAAACACAGTATTCCCGAAATCCTAAATGTCACAAATCGGAAAATGGGGAATAAAAAATTGAAACATATGGTATTTTTTATTGGAAAACATAGGACATAGATTTCTCAATTCCTAAATATCGAATTGTGGATTCTTAACTTCTTGATTATTTTCTTGTCAATTTTAAGAAGCGAGCAATTTCACATTTTGTCATTTCATCTCTTATTTACTACCTTCCTTGTATTATGAAAATATTGATTATTGACGAATTTTTTTATTTCTTACCTTGTCCAACATTGTAATTGTATATAAATCACTTTTGTCTAAAATCACTGATCAAATTTCCATTTTCATTTATCTTAAACCTTTCTTTCCAGCAATGTCGCCAAATATATAAAAAACTCCAAACTTCAAATGTAATGAATGGAAACATTACTATTTCTAAATGTCTAACAAAAATAATAGTAAAAATACAAATATGGTCACTATACCACAAATATACAGAAATAACTCAAAATTGATATAACAAATTTAACATAGAACATAACATAAGTTATTTTATTCATTTGCAAAACATTACAATCTTTACCATGTCAGTTACCAAGGTCAACAGAATCATGTGTAAAAGCACATTGAGAATGATTTCTACATTTTCTATGTTTCTACACGATCACCTCTGTGAAATATTTTAACATTTGTTGTGTAAATATTATAACACAAAAAACTATTTAATGTTTAAAATAAATACAAACTTATTTGTTTATTTAAAAAGTATATAATTATTGTATTTAACGATTCTTTTGAATTTCCTCTTATTATTATTATTATTATTATTATTATTATTATAGAGAAGACAACTATTAGTTCACAATAGATAATTACTGTATTTAACGATTTGTTTTGGTAAATGTAGATTGCTATTAATAAACTATACAAAAGAATGCAGAATATCGAGAATTCTTGTCATGTGAAAATAGTGGTCTAACAACCACCCTAAACGGTGAAAAAAAGCAAAAAACTTATAAGTTCTAAAAGTTAAAATTTTTTATTAAAAATGAATTTAATTTTTTAACTTTAAATTTATTATTTATAAAAGATGGTTTCGAATAAATTAAACTTTTTATCTGGAAGAATTAAATATTTCTCATGCTTTCCTACTTAACTGAATGGGTCGCCAAATTGAAAACTTCAATTCAAATCAAAATTTCCAAAGGAACGATCCGAATGCATAAAATAGTGTAAAAAGAAAAAAAACCATAGAGAAAATGCACAAGGTTGCATAGGTAAAGTTTTAAAAAAATTACAAAGAAATTAAAAACAACCACAATAACCCATGCGACACATTGGGTTCTACGTACAAAGTTAAAAAATATCTTGAAAACTAAAAACCAACATAAACTTAAAGACAGCAAAAGGAACAGGAATGCACAAGCTCATGGGTTAGAACCACTGATAGTGATAGCCAGATCCTACGTCTCCTGCGTTTCCTCAATGATAGGACAATACCCAAATACCTCCTCATCTGAAGATGGTAGACTAGTCTTCACCGACAATACAACCGCTTTCCCCATAAAGGCATCCGCTTTTCCCACAGAAGCATCCACTTTTCCCGCAACAACATTCACTTTCCCCACAGAAGCATCAGATTCACAAGCTCATTTGGAAAGCTAGCTAATAGTAGGTGGAATCTTACGGTCAACATTCATTGAACCAGATTGAGCCATAGAGAGAAATCCACTACCTCCGTCGCCCAACAAGTCAACTCCATCCGCTAATTTTTTCCAGATGCCCATGACATTTCTCTGTGTAATCACCATATCTAATTCCACCATATTGGTTGTAGCCTCTGAAATTTTCAACTTAGTTTCATTCCATTTGGCTAGCATTTCCTCCATTAGGGTGCCCATCATGTTTTTTACAATCCAATAGTGGTTGGGGATACCACCATCAATGTCACGAGCAAGGCTCTGGTTTACGAGCCTCGTTTCCTAGTCATCTATTATCGACTGAACTTAAGGAGAAATGTCATTGTTATAGCCATCTACCTTTGTGACCCCCCCCCTCTTTCCCCACAACTGCGACCACTCACAACATGACGATATGTTCCATGCTACTTGGACATACTATAATCATTGAAATGCAAAACAAATCTAATAAAGACATACATAACGGTTTTTGCAACAAAACTACCGATGGCACCCGAGCACTTAGCCAAAAAATAGCTGAATGAAATGAGGGAGAAAGCTTCATGACAATGCTAAAACCGGCAAGAGAAACGACATCCATTAATGGAGAGAAAATACCAAATTAAATTTTACTGTAATGAGATAATGAAATGACCACCAGCTCAAATCGTGCCTTGGCTCAATATCGACAATGTCTTCCATTCAAGGCAATATGTGTTGATTAATTAATGTTGTCTCATATTAACCATACCAGCTATCGCATGCATACAGATATTGTTATACACACACGAGAGAAAGAAGTTATGCAGAAAATTTAGTCATCACCGTGCTGTACCTAAATTCATGAATTGAACCTACTGTAGCAGTGGAGGCGCCACTCTTCATGATGGACATGACTACCAAATCAACTGTAATCCAAGCATTAAAAGTCAACTAATGACCAACTTGGCCAGTTTGGACAACAAGACTCGATTCATTATTGTGTGATGAGTGCAGAATAAATCTCAATGCGATAGCGTTACATCATCCGCATCCGGGGTTAAACTCCATATTTATTAATAGAAATAATTGTTATTATTTAATCTATAAACTCGACATACCATAAATGCAAATATTTATAATAAATTATTATTCTTTAAAGTCGTGACTTTTTAACTCATATCTTATATCACATATATATTAAAAAATTAAAAACACATTATTTATAATGTTATAAAAAAACTCCCATATCGAAAATGGGATAATTTCTTGTCACCCAATAACTTCAACCAAAAAACTGTTAGATTTTAGATTGAGCTTTTGAAATTTAAATATTTTCTTTGAGTTTGGTATATATGAAAAAAGAGGGTTAAAATTTATTTTAAACATTGTCTAGCATATTTTAAGTGGTGCCAAAGTATGTTTAAATATATGATGATATATTTAAAATATAATCTATTTTATTATAAACATAGGATTTCCGAAATTGTAAATGTCGGAATCGAAAATTGGGGAATCAAAAATCGGAACATAGGATGTTCCTTGTTTCATTTAATTATATGTCTTATTTGTAAATTTGATTTCAATCTATATCGCTTGATTTCATGAAGGAATACACTTCTGGTGTGAAGAATTTACACAGATAATAATAACTGAGTAGATAAGACCCTCAATTGTTTATAGTAGCATATATTTTAGTTTGTAAATCATTGTTTCCCGTGTTAGATAGAACTCGTGAAGAAGAATTTCACTTTGTAATTACCTCAGCATTTTCTTTTAAGTGTTTTCTTTAGATTATAATGTAGTTTAACTTTAATATTCAAGACACGCTCTCCATTTTGAATTTTATTTAAACTCATAGCAACTCCTTTTCATTTTATTTTTATTTTGAAACTCTATAGTTGTTAATTTTGCTATAAGTTGACGTAATTTGACAAAGTTTTCCACAGTTTAAATGAATTTATAATTATAATGAAAACTAAATAATGATTTTAGGAATATGACATAGATCTATGTAAGACAATCAAATCTTCCTAATGTATTGTAATACTATTTTTTCAATTTAAATTAATTTATAATTACGAAAATAAAATAATGATATATTTTCCATTTAAATAAATTTATAATTAAAAATAAATAAAATAACTATTTTAGGAATCTGAAATCTTTATGTAAATTTTAGAGGGTTTTCCGATTTTTGGGTATCGGAAATCTGAAATTCCAGTTTTTGTTAATGTTATTTGGGGTATCCGCGATTTCCAATATTTCTGAAAACAAGATAATTTGTTTCCTTCTTGATTTCAGCGATAATTTGGATTTCAGAAATGAATGAATTCGGATATAAAAAATATTATACTTTAAAATCATTAAATTTAAATGACTTTTTAACTCATATCTTATATCATATAGACATTAACAAATTAAAAACACATTATATATATTATAACAAAATTTACTTTATAATATTTATTTCCTATTTCTGATTATCGATAATTTGGATATCAGAAACGGGATAATTTGTTCCCTTCACAATTTCAGTGATAATTCAGATATAAAAATGAATGATCATTTTTTCCTTCCCCATTCCCATTCACAGTATTTCCCATATCAAAAACCATGACACTCCAACACATTAAGGAAATACGAATGGATTTAAAATACGTTAATTATTTTCTGATAGCTATAAATATTTCCTACTTAAAATAGATCCCAAAGTCATTTCCGATGTACCAAGGCAAGTCACAACGCTTTAGTTGCGGAAAGACAGAATATTTTTACCCTCAGGGTGTTACGCTCATAGGCTTTATTCCATCTTTATGTATTCTTTCCACGTAACTTCTTCCTCCGCCAAGTCTATCCTTATTTTAAATTCGCTCTGCATTCTTTTTTATCGGTCTGCCTCTACATTTGGTGGAGATTAAAGAACCAGAGAGAAAATGCAGGCTATTACAGCAAGTACCAAATTCAAAACTCACAAATACAATTTTTTTTTATGGCAAGCAAAATAAAAAAATGTCAAATTCAAAATTCGTTGTTTTTTTCACACTATTTACACAAGGTTTTCACGCCATTAGAGAATTGTTTTTCTACAGGTAGAGAAACTTTTCCACATGTAGAGAATTCTTTTGGCTGCTGAATTTATTCCTATCACCACTATTGCCATTAAAACATAGTAAATTTTTGTTTTTATAAAATAAAAAAATGCCAAATTCAAAACTCACATATTCAATTTTTTTAATTTTTGCAAAATAAAAAATTGTCAAATTCAGAACTCATAGATACAAAATTTTCACACAAACTCAAAATTTTCACTAGGATGACTATTTTAATATATAAAATCTATTTCTTTTTTTCACAGCTGTTTTTTTCACGCCGTTTACACAGGGTTTTCAGGCCGTTGGAGAATTCTTTTTCCACAGGGAGAAAATTCTTTTGCCCTTTATTTTTCAAATCATGTTTTATCTAGCATGTTTTTTGTAGCATCCAAATTAATATCAGTTATGATGTCCATTGTCACTGTAATCCATAGAATAACTTAACTTTGATTGTAGTATAATATTCAATGTCCAGATCTTTGGTTTCCGATTTTCAAGTATTGGAAACCGGAAATTCCAGTTTTTGTTAAGATTATTCGGGGTATAACCAATTTCTCATTTTCGATATTTTGGATATCTGAAACTGGAGACTCGGGTTTTTATTGAAATAATTTGTTGGCTTCTCCCATTTTCGATATTTCGGATCCTAGATATCGAAAATATCGTTTTTTATTTTAATAACATTCATTTCTCTGATTTCCAACTTTTTCTTTTCCATATGAAAGATAAAACATAAAATTTTAGTTAATTATTTATGGATTATGTAAATGATCATGATTATTTCATTATTAGTATAATATATAAGGTGTAAAAAAGTTGCATAGTAGAATATAAATAATTTTGAAAAGAAAAGAAACGAAATTAAAATATATAATTATAATTGACACAAAATTTATAAAAATGAGTAACAGTTTGTATACTTAAACTATAAGTAAAAAAACAAACTATGATTTAAGTGGGTGGTGGAAGAAAATTATTTAATTGATCAATATATATATTAAATACTAGGTTGTTTGTCATTTCATTTTATAAAAGTGTTTTTTTTTAATTAAATTATATGTATATATTATTTAACGATTGTCGATTTCCTATTTCCTATTTCTCATTTTCGGGTATTGGAAACCAGAAATTCTAGTTTTTGTTAAGGTTATTTGGGGTATATTTGATTTCCGATTTCCGATATTTCAGATATCGAAAACCAGAGAATCGAGTTTTTTTTTAAATAATTTGTTGGATTGCTGATATTTCTGATATCGGAAACCAGAAACATCGATTTTTTTATTTATAATGTTGATTCATTTGATTTATAATATTGATTCATTTCTCCTTCCGATATTTCGAATCCCGGATATCGAGAATATTGTTTTTTATTTTAATAACGTTCATTTTTTGGATTTAAGACTTTTTCTTTTCCATATTATAAACCGGAGATCCCACATACTTTTTGACTGAATGATTGTTTCCCATTGAAAATTACAAATTTTCAATGATGGATATATACAATTATTACAAATTTTAAATTATTGTTTTAAATTCCATGGATATATGTGATTATTAACTGTCCATCATCTAATTTGAAAATGGTGATTATTACTATATGATGATGACAGTACTAAATTCTAAATAAGATTATTTAAATTCTAAATAAGATTATTAAATGATGCAAAGTAATTTATTTTTAAAATGTGAATCAATAGCTATATTATCTTAGAATTTCTCAGAATATGGATGAGTTAATAGACTTAAAGTGTATTAGATTTACACTTAAGTTTGATATATCTTAAAAAATACTATAACAAATAGTTAGGTCAGATTTATTTTATGAAAATAAAAATAATTTGGTCCAAATTTCGTAGCAATTTATAGTTTATATTTATAAAATTTTACTTCTTTAGAAAAAGATTAAGAAAATATTCATATTTTCGAAAACTGAGTTATGAAAATAAAACTAATTTGGTTCAAATTTCCCAACAATCTATAGTTTATATTTATATTTAAAGATTTAAATTATTTATGGATTTTGTTGGTACTTGATAAATCTAGATCAATATAGATTCTCTAGGTTTTTAGTTATTTTTGTTATGAAGCATCTTCAGTTGCGAAAAAGAAAAATTGTGAAAATAAAAATCAATTCCCCAATGTCAATTGCGGAAATCGGGAAATAAGAAAAAAAATATGGGTACTTTTCCGATTTCTGCAATCCGCACTAGGAATGCCGAAATTTAAATTTTGATTTTTCTTTAATATGCAATCAGAGTTTGATTTTGAATTTATTTAATAACAAAATTGCATTTTAATTGTAATTAATTAAATATATTTTAATTTTGAATCTATCTAATATTATAGGACAACATTTTTATCATAATAAATTGTAAATATATCTTTGTTTAATTTTAATGTAAAAATAAACGAGGTCTACAAGCATCAAAATCTTTAATTTAGAAAAAAAAATGAAATGAAAATAATAAAAACTAAGAAATACTAAATATTAATAGACATGCCAATTATCTCAATATTAGCAATGGTTGCAAGATATTTCACTTTAGCCAAATTAGAAAGCTTTGGTCATTTTGCGAAATACATATCACTACTAAAATTGTTTAATTAATAAGCACATATACATTAATATATCATGATGGATACTATGGTTTCTACTTGAAAATACTTATAAACTATAATGAATTTTACACTCCAAATATTTGTTTAAGTTTTTCACCATAATCTACTACAATATCAATAGGAACTATTTTTTAGCTGACTAGCAAACTGGAAGGTGATTCCCAGGAATTATGGTATAAAATAAAATTTTATACTATGTTTAAGTTTAATATGATTTTTTAAATTTTCATTTAACAACGTCATTATATTTATAGTCATGTTATTGTTGCAAATTATTTTTTATTATCTATCATAAATTAGTAAGATTAAACCGAAGCCGAATTCCGCATTCTGAACCATAAATTGAAAACTAAAAAAGTGTGAAAGTGCGAGAACCCTGTTTCGTAAGTGGAGGAGCCGACTTCTACAATCTGACCCGACTTCCGCAATCCAAACTGGAAATTGAAAATAGGGAAGGTGTGAGAGTGTGAAAGACCTGTTTCTCATTAAGATATATTGATTTTATTTTAATTAATAGTTTTTTTAATAAGAACATTTCAAGTGAAAATATTAATATACACATTATAAATTAAATTTATCTTAATTATGTATTGTTCAAGTATTTAAATTAAAATTGTATCGTTCAAGTATTAATTTAAATACTTATACTTGAATTTCACAAAGTGCACCAAATTTTTTGGGGGGGTTAGTGTTTTAGGTAGTTAATTTTTTACATTTTTTTAATTTTGTTGATCTGATTTTTCCTACTATGTCAAAAGTTTATAATTTGAATATGAGTGGATAGAGTGTAAATTTTTCTTTAATATTCAACTAGGGCTAAATAGTGCATGCAAAATATCAACTGATAACCACACATTAATATATTTTACAGTATGTAGCGGAATATAAAACAGAGAAATAAATCACAACATCACATCAAAATATTGACACTATTATTTTGGGTATGGAAATCCCCGAAAAAACCCAAGATGGGAAAATCGGTGCAACAGTTAGATATAGATTTTATTATGAGAAAATATGGAACTTTTACAATCACTGCAAATTCACCTAAACCTGGCGAATGCAATACCTGGAAGAATCACTGGGAAAATCCCAGCTAAAACTCAACACCCTTCTGTGTGAGTGTACGGCCCAACTGTACGAAGCTCGATGATCCTGTTGCTCGCTCCTCCATCTTCTCAGCTAAATCCTTTATCTGACTTTCTCTCCATGTCTATATCTAGTCTCTGTCGGAATACAAGTGTGTTCTTTCCACCACTTGATCTCTCTTTTATAACTTTAGGTAAAGAAAAAACCCTAATTTCACCTTTAGTTTAACTAGTAGTAAAGCAAAAACCCTAATTTCAGTTTCACTTTAACTAGTGGTTCACTAAAGTTAATTTAGATCACTTTAATTTATTTTCCAAAGTCAACTTAGGAAAAGTAAATTAAATACAACTGGTTTCCTAATTTAAGTCTTCTACATGCAAGAACACATGCATGCAGGAAGACCTTCCTTGTTGCTACTAGTTTAACACTCCCTCTTAGTGAGGAAGGGATTCGATAGCAACCCCAACTTATCCCTGAACTTCACAAAAATATGTCTGCAAAGTGCCTTGGTGAAAATGCCATGCCACCTGCTCATCTGTCTGTTTGTACTCCAACCGAATGGTTCCCCTCTAAACATAATATCTCAAGAAGTGGTATTTGATGTCTATGTGTTTGCTCTAGTCATGGAACACTAGATTCTCTGATAGCCTAATGCCACTCTAATTGTCACAGTGAACTATTGTAGCCTCTATATCACACTCGAGCAATCCTGCAAGTAATTTGCTCATCCACATACCCTCACAAGTAGCCATGCTCACTGCCATGTACTCAACCTCTACCGAGCTCAATGCAATTGAATTTTGCTTCCTGCTAAACCAAGAGACAACCCTTGATTTGATGCTGAAACAACAACCTGAAGTACTCTTCTGGTCCTCTACACATCCTGCACAGTCAACATCTATGAAACCTGCTAACTATACACTCCCCCTATGCTCATAAACCAATCCATACTCCACTGTACCTTTGATGTAGTGAATTATGTTCTTCACAACTGTCCAATGCACTCTCCGAGGGTCCACCATGAACTTACTCAAAGATTTGACTACAAAGCTGATGTTTGGTCGAGTGTTGACCAGATACATAAGCTATCCAATAAGTTGATGCTACAAGGTAGGATCAAATCCATCTGATCCTGATGCATCAATCTTCCTCTAGTTGGAAACTAGAGGTGTGGCCATAGGCTTGCAGTCCCCCATCCTGAATCTCTTCAGGATCTCTACTGCATACTTCCCCTGTCCGATGAAGAACCATCCATCTCTCTGCCAAACCTCCAAGCACAAAAAGTAATGCATTAGCCCAAGGTCTTTCATCTCAAACTCTACTGCAAGGTTGGACTTACAGTCTCCAATCAGCCTCTCATCTCTTGTAAAAAAGAGATCATCCACATATAAGACTAGTATGAGAGGCACCTCACCTGTCAAGAAGTACAGGTTGTGGTCAGCCCCACTTTGTTGAAATACCATCTCCCGTAGATAGCTATCAATCCTCAAGTACCATGCTTGAGGTTCCTGATTGAGCCCGTAAAGAGATCGATGCATTCTACATACATGTGTCTCCCTGTTCACCACATCGAACCCCTCTGGCTGCTCAATATATACTTCCTCCTCTATAACTCTGTTGAGGAAGGAAGTCTTGATGTCCATCTGATGGACACACCAACCCATCTCAGCTGCTAGTGACATAATGGTCCAAATGAAAGAATACCTGTCAACAGGCCCAAAGGTCTCCTCATAATCAATACCCTCCTTCTATGAAAACCCCTTTGCCATGAAGTGCACCTTGTACTTATCCACGCTTTCGTCTACTGCATGCTTCACCTTGTAGATCCATCTGGATCCCACCACCTTTTTCCCTTGTAGCCTAGGCACAACCTCCCATACTTGGTTTTTCATAATGGATTCATACTCCTCAACCATAGCTTACTGCCACACATCATGTTGTACAACCTCCTCAAAGCTAGAAGGTTCAAAGTTAATAAAATATATCATCAGTTCCATATAAATAAGCCTCTCTGGTGGTACACTCCATCTAAAAGATGTTTGTGGAGGATCTACCTGCCTGGAATCCTGCACTATGGATCTAAACCACTTAGGCCTTGGCCTAGTGTCAACCTGCTATGGCTGCTAGATATATGTCTCCTGCTGCAACTCATTGTTCAAGTCAATAACTGAAGGATCCTATCCACCTGACTCCCTCTGACCATTAGAACATGTGCTATGTTTTTGTACTTGTACCTGTACATATTGTTCCTCCAACTTGACTCTCAACTCCTGTGCTGGCTCCTGCTCTGCTGGTAAGTGCAGAGATCTCCGCAAGGCCTTGTCCTCATCGAACTGGACATCCCTTCTCACAATGATCATCCTGCGAGTAGGAATGTAAACTCTATATGCCTTTGAAATCTCGTTGTAACCAATAAGTAACCCCTTCTCTCCAAAAGGATCTAGTTTTTTCCTATTGTCGGCATGAACATGACAATAGCAGACACTGTCGAATATGCAAATGTGACACACATCTGGCCTAGTGCCTATCAAGATATCCTCTGGTGTTTTCCTCCCTAAGGCTATGTGGGGACACCTGTTCTAAATGTATACTGCAGTCCTATATGCCTCAGCCCAGAGGAATAGTGGTAATCCCTGATCAAATAGCATGGCCTTGGCTTCTCCAACCATAGCCCTATTCTTCTGCTCTACAACTCCATTCTGCTATGGGGTATGGGGCACAATGTGCTCCTTCTTGATCCCCTCAATCGAACAATACTCCATGAACTCATTGGAAGTGTACTCACCTCCGTTGTCTGTCCTCAACACTTGAATCTTCTTTCATGTTTGGTTCTCCACAAGAGTCTTAAACTATCGGAACCTCTCAAAGACCTCAGACTTGGCCTTCAAGAAATAGATCCAAGTTTTCTTGGAATAGTCATGAATGAATGTTACGCAGTAACTGTAACCACTGAATGAATGGACACTCATAGGTATGCATACATATGAATGCACCAAGTCTAAGGGCTCCTTAGACTTGTGCTCACTCTGTGGGAAAGGCTTCCTAATGTTCTTCCCCAAAGCACAACCCTTGTGGTGGTTATGATTTTCCTCCTGTACCTAAGGAACTCCAACAAATTCCTGTCTCAAATGCTTTAGTGCTCCATGGTGTAATTGTGCCATCCTCCTATGCCACAACTCATCCTGACTGCTACTGTTGTTGCTGACTAGAGCCTTTGCAGGCTCAAAGTGTAATATGTACACTTTCCCGCTCCTTCTACCAATCACCTGATCCAAGCTCCTATCTAATCCCTTGGGCCTGATATACACTCTATGATCATAGAACTTCACCTGATATCCCTTGTCCTCCAGAGTGGAGAATGATATAAGGTTCTTGGTCAGCCCTGGAACATATAACACATCAGAAAAACTGATGGGTTTTCCAGACTCCCTCTCAAATGAAATAGTGCCAACTCCCTATGCCTGATACCACGCATCATCACCCAGCTCAATGTGGATCCCTATTCCACCCTCCTGCAAGTGTTTGAAGAATCTCTTCTATCCAGTCATGTGACTAGATGCTCCATTGTCAATGTACCATATGCTGATCCCTGTGGTGCTTGCCACACAAGCTATCAATCATAACTCCTCATCAAAGTTTCTACTATACTCATCCACCTCTGCAGATCCATCCATCTGAGTGTTACTCTTCTTCTTCCTGTCTCGGCACTGGGAGGCAAAGTGTCCCTGCTTGTGGTAGATAAAACACTTGGCCTTTGACATGTCAAGGTTCTTCTTACCATCCTTCTTCCTCTTTTCCTTCCCCTTGCTCTTCCCTGTAAGGGCTAGAGCCTCCTCATCTACAATCTATGGGGCACTGCTTGATGAGCTTGATCCTTGATCCATGCAGGTCTCCTCTTACACAAATTCATCCCATAGTCTTTGCCAATCAGGGAGCTTCTCCTTAGCCACAACACCTTTGACAAAGGTGTCCCATGGCTTAGAGAAGCCAATGAGGGATATCCAAACTAGGTCCTCATCCACTGTCTTAGAGCCAACAGCTCCAAGCTCATCCCTAAACTATGTGAACCTCATGAGATAAGGCACCACTCCTTCTCCCTTGCCCATCTTGGTGTTGCACATCCTCTCTTGCAACACCATCTTCCAGTTCTCATTCTTTCTTTGGTACAGACTCTCCAAAGTCATCCACATCTCTGTTGTGGTCTTCTTACCAGAAAGGTGAGGGACTATATGGTCCTTCACTCCATCCATGATAATCAGCATGGATCTGGAATCAATCTTCTTCCAAGCTGCTAAATCTGCCGGATCTGTGGGTGCAACCTTCGTGGAGTCAATGTGCTCATTTGCATCACTGACGTCCAGGATCCTTGTGATCCTTTCTTTCCATGTAGGAAATTTCTGAGCACCCTGGAGTCTATCCTCAACTCTCAACTGCACGGCCATAGTGAAGTGTACCTATCAAACCCTAGATTAGGAAGTCTAGGTTTGTGTCTTCCTATAGATCTACCCTGATCTATCACTAATGTTGCAAATATCTCAACTTTAGCTCACCAGAGCTCTGATACCATGTAAATTTTCCTTTAATATTCAACTAGGGCTAAACAGTGCATGCAAAATATCAACTGATAACCACACATGAATATCTTTTACAGTTTGCAGCGGAATATAAAACTGAGAAATTAATCACAACATCACATCACAATATTGACACTATTATTTTGGGTATGGAAACCCCCGGAAAAACCCAAGATGGGAAAACCAATGCAATAGTCAGATATAGATTTTATTATGAGAAAATATGGAACTTTTACAATCACTGCAAATTCACCCAAACCTGGTGAATGCAGTACCCGACAGAATCACTGGGCAAATCCTAGCTAAACCTCAACACCCTTTTGTGTGAGTGTACGGTCCAATTGTACGAAGCTCGATGATCCTACTGCTCACTCCTTCGTCTTCTCAGCTAAATCCTCTGTTTGACTTTCTCTCCCTGTCTGTATCCTGTCTCTGTCGAAATACAAGTGTGTTCTCTCGACCAATTGATCTCTCTTTTATAACTTTAGGTAAAGCAAAAACCCTAATTTCACTTTCACTTTAACTAGTGGTTCACTAAAGTTAATTTAAATCACTTTAATTTATTTTCCAAAGTAAACTTAGGAAAAGTAAATTAAATACAACTGGTTTCCTAATTTAATTCTTCTTCATGCAAGAACACATGCATGCAGGAAGACCTTCCTTGTTGCTACTAGTTTAATAGAGAGAGGATAGGGTTTAGGGATAATTAGGAAAATTAAAGAGAAGGAGAGGTATAAGATGCAAGGAGAGACAACTAAAGAGAGACTGTGAGTGGTAAGTGGTAGGAGAGAGTGATTAGGAAGGAGAGAGGGTGGGGAGAGAAAGAGAGAGAGAGAGCGAGAGAGAGAAAGAGAGAGAACAAGATAGGAGAGAGAAGGGGGGAGGGAGA
>LPNX010141364.1:279050-367937 GCA_001517045.1 Pseudotsuga menziesii
GCCGATTCGATCCCTTGGGTGTATATATTTTTTTCTTGAACAGATTGGAATATGATGCCTGTGAGTTTTTTATAATCGCGATTTGCATAAAACCCTAATTTCTGTAATTTAATTTAGGTTGAATGATTCAATGGAATCGCTTTAGATTTAAATATTAAGCAATGTTTGGCCATATTCAAAGGCTACCTTGTTCTTTAAGTTGGCTTGTGATTTTGGGATTTGGCCTGTCATTTTGTTTATTCAAACATAGTCACATATCTATACTTTTCACATCTTTTTGTATGATTTTTATTAAAATTATTAAAAAATGATTTATTAACATTGTTGACTTATATGGAACTAATAGGAAGACAATGAGACCTTCAATTTTACATAAGGTGAAAGTTCTAATTTTTTATTCTCCAAAATCGACAACGTAGATACAAAATAAATCGAAAGCAATCTCAGCAATTTCCGAAAAGCGAACAATCGAAAATCGAAATTCGGGTAAACAACATACCATTTTAACAAAACAAAAATCGGAAAGGACATTTCCTTGTTGAAAATTATAAGGTATTGTGATCCAAACATAAAATAAACTTCAACAAAAATACGAAAAATGCATTTCCGCTTCCCAATTTCGGAAATCAGAAATTGCAATCAAGAAACACAGCTTGGAAAAAAAGTTAACATTTATTCCGAAAATCAAATTTAGTCATAAATGTCTTGAAGTAAAATATCAAAAATAACTATTATTAAATAGTAATTTCCAATCTTCCAAACTAGATAAAAAAGGTTCAGTTGTAAAAAGACACAATATTTTTACCCTTTCAGCATTTCTTTACACCTCTTGGTGCAAATGCTAATATTATTAATAACCTGATAAGATAAATAAATATATAAATATTGTTTTATAAATTAAACCATTTATACTTGTGAAAAGAAAAATATATAAATTTGGAAAATATCTTTAATAATTGAGAACGATATGATCAACCATCAAAATAAACCCCTTTTTTAATGCCATGTCAATGTCAATAGTCCATTATTTGTTACTCTTTTATCACCAATGTCTTTGTATGGGAGACATTACATTCTTTTCTTAACGTGCGAATCATTTTTTCCTCGTGAGAAACCAAAGTAGTACACTTATTATCATTGCACATTGATTTTGCACATTGTACACTTAAAGTTACACCGTTATAAGAAATAAAACATCGTAGTTTTTACTAAGAAATTTATGTCAAAATTGTAGTTTTTACTAAAAATCCATTATATATTATATTGCAAAGCAGCACGGTTCCAATATACATGCCATTATCCTTAACTTTGGCCATGCAATTTTCTTTTCTCTTTCCATTCTTGCAAATGTGTTAATCACTGTTAATCGTTTTATTAGTTTGTTTTTAAAGTTGAATTATATAAATTAGTTTTTTTCATTAATATAATTTTTTTTAAATTACGATATTTTAATTTTTGTGGTTTTTATTAAATGTTTTATGTTGACAAATTAAATATGTTTTGATTTTATTTGACCTCATATCAATATGATTTTGATGGCTCATGAAATCTCCCATGTTCCAACATAAAAGTGTCGAAACAATTAACATTAGACATTGAAAGGTGTATTAATGCTATCAATAATTTAACATTTTTTTTTCAATTTCATGAAATGGTTTATAATTTCATTTTCAACTTAAAAATTATAAAAGATATATTATTCACAATCTTCTTATAATGAATTCGCTAGACTTGTTGCAACCTTTTGTATCACCTATATTGCACTTGCCACGATTTTATCGACCTTTGGTGTAATCTTTATTGCACTTTCCATGACCTCCTTCTGCACCTCCTTTGTTGCACCTACAATTTGTTAGCATTTCTTCTTGTCTTTTACAAGCTTATAAATCTAAAATTACAAAGTTATGTAAGTTGGATGTATATGCATTATGGAGGCGATGTGATAGGAAAATTCAAAATGACATTTTGACAACAATCCATCAAGGCTAATCATTCTAGTAACATGTCCTTAATGTCCTCAAATATCTTGGAGAGGAGACATAGACTTGGGATTCCCTAAGGAAACTTGTGAGGGCCTTTCATTGGAGAAACCTTGGAGTTCATTTACTATAACTATTCAGCATGCCCATCGTGCCCTGACAACTTCATGGATAAATATCATCAACTATATTTTAATCATGATCCTCTAATGCTCCTTATCTATGAGTTGTGTGTTGAGTATTATGTATATCATGAGAAAATATAGATATGAGGATATCCATAATTATATGAGGTTAATCAATCACAATGGCTAGCCTATGTTGATAGTTGATGAGACAAAGAAAATATGGTAAATAGCATGGGTCGGTAGGAAGGAAACCAATCATACAATCTAGACACTGTGAGCATGGTTATTTGGGAGGATCAAGTAATTTGGACAATAGAATCACTATTATAAAAATCAATAAAAATAAACTCATTGTTGTTACTCCAAGAGACTTCTTGGATGGACGGATTTCAAATGGTCTATGTAATTACTCAGAAAGAGTTATCATCTTTCCTTACTATCAAATTTCACCTGTCCTGTGTATTTTCTTACTTGATGCTCATTATTTATTCAAGATGCCACTTGGGTGATAATTGTATTCTTGTAAAAATCCCTCCAATGTTAACTATGTCAAATATTTTGAATAGTTTCAGACAATTATCAATGCATTTTTCAAACCCCATTATATAATTTGTAAGTTATGACTAGTTATCTTTTAGCTTTACTCCACCCACACATCATGGATCAACATGTTCTTCAAATCCTATTCAATAATTTATAGGATATGTTTATTTATATCCTATAACATTATTCTACAAAAATATGTTGATGAGAGAAATCAATTATTATCACCAAAATGTTTAGCAAAAGCAAGAATGCTAATATTAATATTCTCAGCATATTAACAATACACCCATAAAGGAAGCCACTAACCATACACCCATTACACCCATAAAGGAAGCCACTAGGAAACCTACATGTTAGATTGATTAAATCACATTAACAACATTTATATAAGCATTGTTTCCAATAACTACGCACTACATTAGTTATGAGAATAACTCAATTAAAGATCAAAGGTAACACCACTACTCTAAAAAAAGGTCACTAAATATTTCTATTAACTCCCTTCCATCGATTTGATTTATAATTTTTTTATGATTTCAAGGAGACATCATGCGTAGCGATCTAAAATATCATTTACCGAGAAAGGATTCTTTACCAATGCAAGGCCAAGCAACATTTAACATGAAGGTGAGAGAGAGTAAACTAGTAAAATTGCACCATTCATTATAGCAATGATTTCATTTAACCTTGTTTTTGTTTCCTAATGAAGCATGCATAAAATTTAATCTTGCGTTAGAGAATGGGATATAATCATAAGAATAATGTTTATGTTTATTGAAAATGTTTCACTTGCATTTAATGGAATATTTAATGAGGGATTGCAATTAATTGTATTATTGGTTATTTTTCTTTTAGTGGTTAATGTTTTTTATTGATTTGTAAATAAAGGATTTATATCCCACCACTTCACCAACATGAATACTTTGAAGAATTAAATTGGGATACGATTTCTTCATCTTATGTAGAGATATCTATCTTTTGAATGGATTATGAGACTTCTTTACTCAATACAATTCTAAGTAAAACTACTCTTGTCACTATCCTCCAATGACATGGGACATGAAAGAAAGGTTATGTTTATAATGTTTTGTTTCCAATTAAAATTCCTTCACATATACTAGGTATTGTAAAGTGAAACCACCACAACAAGTATTCTTGGCATCAACTTAAACCATCCTCTTCATTAACCAATATAACAACACTTTAACCAAATGAGTAAATAATTTATTTATTACAACAAAAGGGAATGTTATGCAACAATGATATTTAAATGTGTCCAAAGAAAGACCAATAGTATAAATGACATACACACCTCAACTACAAACCAAGTGTAATAAAGTATAGTCAAGTTTAATAACAAAGTGTTAGGTTTTAAATTTGCAAGAAACAATTGTAGCTCAAAAGTGTTATGCTAATTCAATTGTTTTCGAGTGTACTTACATAGTAAACACCAAAATAAACATATAAACTATTAGACAAACATCTCTCTGAGAGAAATTATGTGTGTGTGTGGACTATGAATGTTGCCTTTAATAGACTCTTGATTGAAATAAGGTAGTGGAGATCTAAATATGTAAGTTATTTTGAATATAAGTGACCAATGCTACTCACAATATGAATTTCTTATATCCATTCACTTTACAATACTCCAATAGCTTGATGTGTGTGTGCGCGCGCGCACGTGCGTGTGTGTGGGTGGTTTGGGGAAAACTCGCCTCCAAGTTTCATATGTATATACTCAATCTTTAACTTAGTCATTTAATAATAGGCAATGCTCTTATACTTTTCATTCCCTCCAAAGATGATAGGTTGTCATATATATGATGCTTACACCTATAAATGAAATTTCATATGCAACGCCTCCTCATTTCACCTATAAATGAAATGTCATATGCAACACCTCCTCATATAATGGTTTCAAAAGTATTAAGATTGATATGAGGTGACTTCATGTGAAAATGAGACAAAGATAAATAATTCCAAAGATATTAACCAAGTTAATCCCATATGATTTGAAACATAAGATGACAAAGTAATGGAAATTATGAAGGAATGGTGATTTAATTTATGGCTACCATCTATTTGACTTTCCACTCAAGACACAAATTAACCAACCAAAGAAATATCCCAACATCTAATTATTAGACCTCTAGGAAATGAGAGGTGGCCTTCTAGATTATTTACATTCACCCATGATCTCCAACCAGTTTATGATGGATACACTTCAATTGATTAGTTGTGTATAAAATCCATCTCAAGCAAACTCATTGTGTATAGGCCATCCAACCACTAGCACTTTGAATCAATTCAATTATTGTTCTTCTTTGCAATCAAATTTAAAAACATAGCTATTAAATTGAAACAACCATCTCTTAACATCCCTTGATCTCAAATTTCATAGTAAACTTGAAGGTGGGGAATTATGATATATTGGCATTCATAAAAAACTAATGGAGAATGAAATTTTGAGTGAAGTAATAGACACAACAATTGTGAATTCATCCTTAGAATCATTAATCCAAATGCATGTAACACATTTAACACATATGAATGTACCATTAACTCAGATATTAAATTTAACACATCCCATAGATATTTTCATCACAAGGCATCTAATTTATCCTAGAAACTAAACAGGAAAAACCAACATTCAAATGTTTTCTCAATCTTTGTTTCAATAATATTACATTACAATGCAACTCATGGTTGTATGGTCATTCAATAATTTATAGAACTCCTATTATGTAGCCTCACCTCTTGGCTAGCAAAAAATACTGTCATGAGTGAAATTGAAATAACATATAGGTAGAGATGGGGGTTATGGCCAAGTTTCCTTGTCCCTTAATTTCCCATTCCCGAACTTTCTCTCATTTTTTTTCTTTCTTATTTTTTTCTCTCCCTTTATTTATTCCATTTATTATTGCATTGTTTTTCTTCTGTATACTTTAATTAATTGTGGAGTTTGTTTTTGTGTCATTGAGTCTTATAACCATTCATGATGTTCGGATCCATTTTAGATAAGTCCTCCCCATTGAGATGATTTTTGGTCTCAAATTATTTTAGGAAACTAAAATCTAAATGAGTGTACCTTCTATTTAAATTATTGGAACATGGCTCTAAATTTGGTTCCTAATTATAGCTCTAACTTTACCCCATGGTTCGATATACTAGCTCTAGTTTTAGCTATGGGCTTGGCTCTGGTTTCCTACTCATGTGTTCCTGAAATGTACAAGTCTACTCATTGACTCCCAACTCTAAGTAATATTCATATATAAACTCTTCAGTCATAATTCAATCCCATATTTAGTATACAAGTCTCTTTCATTCTAAAAATTAGAGACATTCCATGTTGAAAACTAATGGAATCCAAGTTAATTAATTAATTATGTGCTCATCTCATTTATCATTAATTAATTCCTCATGGTCTATTAGTTTTAAATTAATTAAAAATCTTTATAGTATCATACTCATAAGAATTTTTCTGATCCTATGATCATATGTATTAACCCGGATCATATAGTCATATGCTAAAGTAAATCACTCTAGGGGTAGCTAATCCCTAAAGGAGGCTTGTAGCACCTCGTGACCATGACTAGCCATACATCACATAGTATATGCTTGAGACTTAATACAACATAAGCCACATGGTATTGATACAACACAAGACCTTGAACTTATTACAACAAAAGTTCTGGACTTTATACAACACAATTCCATCTCCAGTTAAGGAGAGTCATCAGATAGGGTAGCATCTATGAGAATCATTTGACTTGATACGACACAAGTATCCGACCTTAATACAACAAAAGGTCATGATCTTAATACAACATAATATCCCAGTACAAGAATATCTCTTGAATAGGACAAGGTCCTAACTTAATACAACATAAGGGCTTTAACTTAATACAACATAAGTTCCATGGAGAAGATATGAACCTATTACGACATAGATTATGGACTTGATACAATGCAAGTATCATGAGAATGACTTCTGAATATGTACTTTCAACACTCCCTCTCAGCGAGGGAGACATTCTCTGCCATACCAGGAATTTCTTTCCATACCAAGCTTATCTCGGAAGTATCTCAACTTCATCATTAACAGCGGATTGTCCATAAATTTGCAATATTCTCATTAGTAGCTATGTACTAGAATTTCATTTTATGGGACCATGAATCCAATTAAGTAAAACTTCATCTCAATTTTTTTTATCACAACACACATAGGGGTTTTCGAAAATCTTGACTATTAACACCTAATAATTGTAGGATCAAGTCTTTCACCTTAGTAGGTAGCTTCCCAAGCTACCCTACTCCTCATCATGTATTACTATCCACAAAACACATTTTTATTATGCATTAATCTATGACATACATATTTCTTCTATAGTACTAGCCACAACACACTTAGCTTTTGTAGTACTAGCCGCAATTTACATTTACCTTTTGTAGTACTAGCCACAATACACTTAAAATTTTGTAGTACTATCTGCAATTTACATCGCTTATCTCAAGCTAAAACAATAAATGGATAGCACAATCATATAATACCTTTTCCATGTATCAAATACAAGAAAGAACCTATTCTATTGTACCTCAAAGGTACTCAAACATATTCTTAGTAGAAAGCATAAATTACAACACGTCTTCTCAAAGACCAACCAACTACTTACACATAGTAGCATCATATGGATCCAATCCAGAATACAGTTTCTCTAAACTAGAAACCATGGATTTTAAATCCATCATATACAACATTATACAACAAATGTAATATAATACATAAAGAAAGTCTCATCTTTTCGTTCACTTTTTAACATTTTTGACTTCTTGAATCTTCTTCTATCTAGAGAATTTCGTTGTGAGCTTTCTATTCTCTATGATGTTATTCAAGGCCTGATCACTTTCTTAGTGATTCTTCTCTTTATACTACAGCACCCCAATCACCTCTCCGAGAGGTTTAACTATTCTCTGACAATCCAGACTATAACTCTTCTTGAGTATCAATAGTATCTGAGACTTTGACCATGTCTTTGCTCATGTAGATTCTCTCCATAAGGTATCAATTCCCTTGGTTTCCTGAGTTGTGTACCATGACTAACTGGTGGGGACTTTATACGTTGTCGCATGCGAAGACACAAATGATACTCCCTCTTCAACTGGAGGAGTTTTTATGTATTATACCAAGCTTTTCTCAGATAGAGGCTTAATAAGAATGTTGGAAATGTTGCTCATCTGTGGTATGTGCCATTTCTTGGATATAATTGACTATAAACCTCATAAATCTTTACTGCTTTTCAACATGCTCTATCTAGAGAAACACATGTGATCTTTCCTTGATCACTATACTAGTCATATTTCATATATATTTGAAACTCTATTTTACTGACCAAGACATATCTTAGTCCACATACACATGTACCAAGTATATACCACAACAATTGCTTTGTACATGTCTATGTACAAACATCAAAGCATATAAAAGATCTTGGGACCTGTGACGAACCAAATACATTTCAACTGACTTGAGATCCTCTAAATATGAAATATGAATTATAAAATTTCATGTTTATCTTCATATGTGTTCCCATGGATTTATAGTCCATCATCCTGAAACTCTTCAGGATATTTTAATGCAAATTTTCCTTAACTAAGGAAAATATTTTTCTGGTGACTGCCACACCACTAATCATAAGAATCATAACAATATTCTTAAATATAGTTCTCATATTCCTTTTGAATATGAGCATCATGTAGGTCTCCTCTTAATACAAGATACATCAACCAGTTTTATTGGTTCTTCAGGAGCTAGCGAATCTAGATACTTCTTCCCATCAGGATGTGAGAATCATAACTGGGTCCTCCATCATGGAGACTTCATGCCCATCTATGTCTGAAGCTCTTCTTGACACATGAATGCAAAAAAAGGCAATTTAATTATATTCAAGAGTATTTCAATCTATCTAAATAGGATTAGGGATTCCATTCTTACTTCTTCCTAATACATAGGAACCTCCTGATCTTCTACCATAAGCTTCTTTCTTCACAACATCCCTCTCTCTTTCAGGATCAACCATCGGAATCACTCATTAAATACATATAATTTTTACTTGTAATTCATGGCATATAGTTTTTCCCTACAAGCTAAATTCAATCAAGTTATTAGCAACCTTGCACAATCCAGTCATTTCAATAAAATGACAAACAACACACACTGATATGCAAAAAATTTTAACCAATGTTTCAGTGTAACCATATCTCATGAATTTTAATCACATGAATACCTGAATATATTTGCAGTGGTTCATATAGATATGTACACATTAAATCAATGTTTCGACATAACCCCATTCATATTTCATGTAATGCTTTGCAGTTCTATATCAGTCTTATTTTTATATCTCATGAATATTTATGCAAACCCTTATTCTTCTTAACATGAGTTTTCCTATTTACCAATAAAATGTAAATATTGTAACATATGCTTTTAATTAGGTTTAACCATAACATCATTCCTAATCACAGGAATGCAGATTGTAATAAAAAAATATGATTTTATAAAATCATATGATAATCAAATAATCATGCAGCCTAACATTCATGAATAATCATGCAACTCTATATTGCATATTTATGAACAATCATAACATTCATATCTCATGAATTAATCATGCAGATCTATGTTCATATCTTATGAAACAATAATGCATTATTCATATCCTATGAAACAATCATACATACTCTATATTCATATCTTATGAAACAAGCATGCATTCTTCTATATTCATACCTTATGAAACAATATTGCACCACTAAATTAATATCTTATGAATTTTGTTTAGTTGCAAGTAAAGGATATACAGTAAACATATATGCTTACAATTCATCATTTCATGGATACAAATCTCTATATGAATGTAATCAAAACATTCAAAAGCATATAGATTTAAATAGCACATAATAAAAATGAAAGTACTTATATTTTATTGTTTTGTATTCTCCATGTTGATCTCTTCTTCCTTGCAAATATTATTGGAGTCAGGGATGATTTTAAGGAACCATACTTATTTAAAAGTGTATAAATGTTGGCGAATATTACCAATTCTTAAAACGCCAACTATAAAATGATTGGTGATTTTNATCCCACTGGGCTAAAACTCGCCACTAAAATTATCACTGATTGGAGTCCATTGATCTTGATCTCTTTGCAAATTTTAGTGCAAGCAAGAGGTATTGAATCTTTGCATGGAGAAACTAGATCCCATGCAACTCGGAGAAAATGCTCTTCTTCAAGGAATTTTTCTTCCAACAATATTCCTCTTATTCATATGAGATATCAACTCTATGAGGCTCTCATTATACACAAGATCCATTGAATAATGATAATATCCAAACCACGGATCCTGGGGTTGTTCCATCAATTCGTACACTTTGGGAAAATGACCATAACACGAAATTTCATGTTCAAATACATGATCGTATCTATTGTAAAATTGTGAATTTTGAAATCTACTCAAAATTAAGTTAAATCTTCCCATTTGGGAAGTGGGTTTTCAACCGTTTTTCCTTATTCCTCACGTATTTATCAGATCTTCTCTGCAAAATTTGTCTCCTAAAAAGTGACGAAAATGGTGCATATTGACTTTCTCTTTAATTCACCTTGCTTTGGATAAAGACTCCTCAATCATTGAGGTCACGTAGACATCTAGATCATGCTCCTCAAGAATGCTTAACGCCCTTTCCTTTCATGTGTTGAAGTTGGAAGCACCTTCACGTTGGTCTTCTAGTTGGACAAATATCAATGCCATGGACCCAAGATTTTGCTCAACTCCTCAAGATCCAGTAGGATTTAATTTGTGTGGGAAAAACTAATCTCTTGCACACCCTTTCTTTGATACCATGTTAATGTTTAAGAAATAATCGAGGATTCTTGAACTTTAAAACCTTGTAGGTTGTAGCAAGGCCTCAGTATTAGGTGCCCATTTGTTGGTGGGAAGTGATCCATGTGATCCTGCCAATGGTTGTTAGTGAAATCAACTAAAAACAAAGAAAATATTGAAAAAATTAAATAAAGCACAAGCGGGAGAAAACGAAAACTCCAAAAACCAATAGGTTCCAAACCACTTGTATATTTCCCAATGGTCAAGCATGTACAACACATTGTAGATGTGGTATCCAAATGGAGGAAAAATATCTCACTAAAAGAGGCCTTTCTTATCCACACTAGATGTCAAATGGTTAAAGAACTAGTGATAAGAACACTTGCACCTTGGAGGAAGGAGGAAATGGAGATTGGTGAATGCATAACAAAGGGGGGAGAGGTGAGCTATAAGGGAGCTCAAGCAGAATCCCAACAACATAACCTTTCTATTTTTTCTTATTAAAACAAACATGCCCATGGCTTTATTTTATAGGCCAAGAGGTGGCCAAGAAATAACTAGATCCAATGTGAACCCATTAATCTCATGATCTAGCTATCAAGTACAAAAAGGAGGCCATTTAAGGAATCCAAGTGTGTGAAGAGCCAAATTTGAATTCTTTAGAGGTAATGTAGATTTCAATGATTCTTTAATGTGTCGTTGGTGGGTGATATCCCATTGTTTATATCAGTTGCACAAGCATCGAAGGAATATTCACGTTGCAACACGGCTTGTTGTAATGGGGATACACGTCGTACCATGTATTAATTATTATCAATCCATGCAGGTGTACCTTCTGACTTTTCTTAGGAATTTATAGAATCATATTGCTTCTTGGATCTAGTGATGAAGTCTTTGGTTGGATGCATGCTATATGTTGAGGATGCTTTACCATGAAAATTGTGAAAATGTCACATGTGTGCGAGATTTCCACGATAACAGATTTCCCCTGATGTATGAGTTTCAAAAGGTTTTGTAGAGATAATAATGCATAAAATTTTATTTTGTGTTCTCTCTATTTGTCTTGAAAGTAGGTTAAACATAGGTGGAAAAGTAGGACCTTCCAGTGGAAGAAATTTTTTGATGGAGTTGTAACTAGGAGTGTTACTTTATACAAATGAGGCAAGAATTCCCATGCTCATGAAGGTTTCCAGAAGGGCTACAAATAGAAAATAATGATGGGTATATAATATATCGTTGTTACATGGATGAAGTTGTTTTCAAACCATGTGAGAGCACATGAACCTGGAATGGATGTCATTGGTGCTGAAGAAGCAAAACTGTAGAGAATATGAAGAATATCATAGGAGTGGGGGTATAGAATACCGATGAATAACTACCCAATACCGAAAATGTTTCTACCATGATTTTCAAATGTGAAATTTGATACCTTCAAAATGTATGAATCCCCATGATGTGATAAATGTGTTGATGTCAAGCATAGAGGATACCACTACATTAAGGAGCACTAAGGACTCTCCCCATGTAGATCAAGGTGCTACCTATAATATTGATTGAAAGGGATCCCAAGGTACCATTGTAACTAATGAAAATATCTAAATAATAGGTGTTGAGGTGGATGAGAGTTGAAGTTTTTTAATAAGACAAGGGTCTTATTGTATGAACCAAGATCATGGTGCAACCAACTGTGAGATTGATGGAACTAACACAAGACTGGTTGATAAGTGTAGGGATCATAACTTCCTTCGATCGATGTAAAATTAGGGAGTAAATGATGGAATCATAATTTAAAGTATAGGGATAGAGAGTAATGGAGGGAGAAAAACTACAAATCAAGGTTGTTAAGGGAAACACAATATTGGGGGCATAGTGACTGAACAAAACTGACCATGTTGGGTAGGGAGACTCAACTAAATCGATCAAAGGAGACTAGGGTTTTTCTTCCAAAATAATTGAGGGTTCCCATGGTTTTGAGGGTATTGAAGAATCGTTTGTACAAAAAGAATAATTGGTAGGGTCCCCACATTTTTGTGCATGTCGAGGGACCAATTTGATAATGGGTGGGACTCCCGCATTTTTTTATGAAGGGGAGTCAATTTTAATGATGGGTGGAGTTCCCACATTTTTTATTAGGTTGGGAAACCTTTTCCAAAATGGAGTGAATGGTATATTTTGGAAACTTAAATATGGATGCCCCATGAAGTAACACCATGCAACTTATTCCTACAGGAATAAATGAATGGAATTGGTTTCCTTGGAGGGAAGGGGCCCCATTGGTGTCTTCACGAGGGTGATGATATGAAGAATATTTATAGAGGGGTGGGTGCTCATGGAGGTATGAGGTCATGATAAATATTTCTTATAACATGTGATGAGGAATTTGGTGGCATGAACTACTGAAGGTGGAGGAGTAAATACACAACTATGAAATGATAAAATTTGGTTGAATCATTACAAAGGAGAGGACAAATTGCTTGGGATTGTTGGGGGATCAACATCATGGGTGTGAGATAGATATGAGGTTTCTTGTGAGAGAACACCCATGGGGGATGTGAGTGGTTCACAACAATGACATTGATGAAACATCAATAATGGAATTTTTGTGACTATATAGCTTGGAGTTGTGTTCCTATAATGAAAAAAGCATGTCAGTGATGTAGTTATCATAGGGAAGAATGAGTGTCGATAGGATAGTTCCATGATAATACATGTGGTATAACTCTTGCATCATTTCCGATGGTGAGAATCATGCATATATGATGCACATACCCAATTGTGGTAAAGGACATGATAGAGATATGGACAATGCAGAAATAAAACCTGAAAACACGACACACCTGTGGGCTGCATGCATTATTGGTAAAATCGTTTTAGATACATCTCATTGACAAGGATGCTAAGAGTTAGGCATTTAGAATATTTTAAAACATATGCCCCATTTGGGAGACATTGTTGAACAACATATGGTCTTGTCCATTTCAAAACAATTTTCGCTAGCCCTAGTTTACAGTCCATTTTGGCATTTAAAACTAGAACAAAGTCTCCTTAGCTACAGGTATGGAGGTGGACATGGTGGTCATATTGGGATTGGATCAAAGTTTCATGGCCTTGTTTTGCTGGACCGAGCCCTATCTTTCTTCATCAAGTTGCTCCAATGTGAACAACAATTGTTCCAAAGGTTGGGTGTCGCATAGAAGCTTGACAACAGATTTGAGGGTGGGAATTATTCACTCAATAGGAAAAATGGATTATACTCCATGGTCCAAGTGGAATACTGTAAATCCAATGGATTTTTTGAAGAAGTGCAGTAGCAACATAGAGCGGGTAAAAGCATGTGATGCCAATTAGACTTGTTCTTATCAAATGTGCATTGTAGCATACTATTTTGAGAATTTTTTTAATGACTTCTACTTGTCCATTTGCCAAAGGTTAATAAGGGGTAGAGAAGTCATGTTTGAATCCTAGCAGGAAGGATAAACCCTTAAAAGTTTGATCTCAGAAGTGTTTGTTGTTATAAGAGACTAACTACTCTGGGTCATCGAATCGTGTGATAACATAGTTAAAGAACAATATGGTGGTAGTCATGGATTTTCAATAAAAGGTTGGCATGGCTTCAACCCATTTTATGAAGCAGTCAACCAAAACAATAATGTATTTGTCAGATTGATCCAAGGTTGGTTGATATTCCATGAAGTCAAAGGCCCATTTTCATAAGGGTTCAGCGGTGATGACTAGATGGAGGGGAGCATGGGGTGCCCGTGTATTGAAAGTAAATACTTGACAATTAGAACAATGTTTGATGGCATATACACAATATTTAAACATCAAAGGCCAAAAATATCTAACATGAATGATTTTTTGGGCAGTGGCCAATCCAAAAAGGAGTACTTGCTTAGCTTCATCGTGGGATAAGAAATGACACAAAATTAACACCATGACAATATAATACATCTCTAATGAGTAGTTAGTGGGGAGATTGATGGTGAATCTATTGTTGATCATCACGATAAAGGTGGGGGGGTAGTTTTTGAGTTTTGAGGTAAGTCAGTATATCACCATAACAAGGGTCATCACTGGTTATATTGAATAGATGTCCATAAGGAAGTTGGTCATTCATGAGTTTTCCTGTCATTGTGGTTGGAGTTTCTATAATGAGATCAATAAAGGCTAAGAATTTTTTTCTTTTAGGGGTTGCAAACTCGATATCAAATTCCTGAAGGATAACGATCTATCATGCAAACTTACTATTAATGAGTTGATGTTAACTATGTATTGCATAGAATTGGAGTATGCAAGAACTGTATTTTTTCATAATAAAATGTATTGGCATAACTTCTGCACTGAAATGATGATGGCTAATGTGACCTTCTCATCATGAGTGTATTTAAGTGTAGGGTCATCCAAGTTTTTTTTGTTGTAGTAAATTACATGTTTGTTTCCATCATCAGTTTGTTGGAAAAATATGCTAGCAACATCGTAGGAGGACGTTGAAACATATAGGATGAAATCTTTGTCTAAGTTTGATGGATAAATCAGGGGTGTTAAGGCTAGTGATTTCTTTAGTTATTTGAAATAACTTTGGGCATGTTCATACCAATAGAAGGGGATGTATTTATGAAGAATTTGCAAGAACCCATGGGACTCTATTACATAATCTAGGACGAGCCGTCGAAGAAATTTACCTTTCCCTTGGATACTCTATAAATGGGACTGTGTTTGGGGGGTTTTAACTCTATGATAGTGTAAAATTTGGAAGGTTTGATATTAATGCTGACTTGGGATGCGATGAATCCTAATAAGCGTATAAAAGTGACACAGAAATTGCATTTGAGAAGGTTTATTTAGATATTATACTTGTAGCATCATGTAAATATGATGGATAGGTCTTGGATGTGGTCCACACATTTCTTGGACTTATCTATGAGATCATTTAAATGGGATAGGATAATCTTAGTCAAGTCGTTAAACATATATTTCATGGCTCGTTGAAAGGGGTCCCTGACTTTTTGAGTGCAAAGAGCATGACCTTATAAGAAAAGGTTCCCCATGGTGTGGTGAATGCCACTTTATAGTGATGATGGGGTCAGTTCTATATTTGATTATAACCAAAGAATCCATCCATAAAGGATAACATTTCTCTACCCACACATGCGTTAATGATTTGGTTGATGAAAGGGGTAGGAAAATATTATTTGTGACACATCATGTTGAGATCCCAAAAGTTAGTACATATGCAAATGGTTCCTTGATTTTTATTAACTGGGACCGGGTTGGATACCCAATATGTATAACTAATAGGATAGATGAATCCTGCATGAAGGAGTTTCTCGATCTTAGCTTTGATGGTGGGATCCTTAGAGGGATGGACTAGTCATTTCTTATGTTGAGCAAGGATGGCATCGATCCAAGTTTCCATGTGGTATTCAACAATAGAAAGGCCGAATCCAGGAATTTCAACATATGATCAAGGAAAGACATCCCTAAACTCCTTGAAGAGGGTTTTGAAGTAAATGATCTCTTGCAAAAAACAAGAGGCTCTAGTTGATATATCTAATTGAGATATATTTTTTCACATTAGGTGTAACAAAAATGTCAATCAGAATAAGTAGTGAGATATTTAATAAATTTCCCTCCTCAAAGGAATTAAGAGTTGGAATGGGATTTTTGAACTAGTCATCATGCTTCATAGGTAAGAAGTCTTTTGATTCAATGGTGTATTGTTGGGATACCATGGGGCATGTGAAAGAGGACCTATGTTTGAGGATGTCGCATGGGGGAACATCAAGATGCATGGAATACATTATGGCTTCATCCATAAGGAACATAAACTCCTCTAACATGTCTTTGTCGAAAGAAAAAGAATTTGTTGATCATATATCAATTCCCTGTGAACCAGTGGTTAGAAGGAGTGAAGCCTCATTGTGGGAAGGTATTTTGGGTACTAAGTTTGAGACCTATAGAAGAGGGAATCTATCCAATAATGTTATATTTTTATCATACAAGCTAGCATTATGATCTTAGGATCTTAAATGAGAGAATAACATGCATGGCAATAAAACACAAGAGACCAGAGACACAAAGAATTTTCCTCAGGGAAACCATAAAGGAGAAAACCCCACAACTTCCTCAGAGATAGAATCACCACCAAAATTAAAACCCAAAAACATAAAGATTATCTCCCGATAGCAACAGTCTCTCTCTCTCACACTGAGAGAGTTTCTCTTCTCTCACTCATGTGCCCCAATGAGTGAGTGTGTGTGTTGTAAATAGAGAGACTCACTCTCTATTTATATTCTTTCATTCACTTGGAACCCACTCCAACTTGTCGGCCTCACTTAACAATTACTTACTAGAGTCGACATCTCTAGGAGTGTCTAATAACCCTAGTTCCCCACAACTTATGGGGACTTTGCCTCCTCTGACCAATAGGAGGGTAACACAATGGTGGGGACTATTGGCCTAACTTACAATGACTCATCTAGGGTATACTTCACTAGGATAGTCTAATAACCCTAGGGCCCCACAACTGTGGGGACTTTAACCCTTGACCAATAGGAGGGTTACCCACAATGACTTGACATGAATTTCACATTATAGAAACTTCCCAGAATAAACATCGGGGTATAACATGACTCAAATAAATCCCAGAATAAAAATTGAGTTACAATACATAAGAAATACAGATGAATACATTTTGAAGTTACAATTACATCAACACTCCCTCTTAACTAGGAAGGTATTCTCTCGACACAATTTATCAGCACAAGTCTTCTTCTCTATATCATCTGGATCATCATTGAGTTCTCGTCATCTTCATCTTCAAGTTATCTTCATATTCAAGTCATCTTTATCTGGATCTGGATCATCACTCGATCTGGATCATCATCACTGGATTTGGATCATCTCTGGAGCATCATCTCTAGATTTGGATCGTCACTCAATTTGGATCATCATTGGACATCATCATTGGATTTGGATCATCACTCAATCTGGATCACCACTAGACATCATCACTGGATTTGGATCATCACTCGATATGGATCACCACTGGGTGATCATCACTAGATCTAGATCATAGCTCGATCTGGATCATCACTGCTGGATTTGAATCATCACTCGATCTGGATCATCTTGGAGACATCATAACTGGATCTGGATCATCATCATATGTGTTATCTCATGATTCTTCTCATCACAGGAAGTTCTACAGAGCCAGCCCTTTTTCATGCTAGGTGTAGGCCTGCCTCCTCGTAGGTCTTTGGTAGCCCTTACATCTAACCTACTCGTCAAAATGGCCAGCACTCACATATAACCTGCTCGTCAGAAAGGTGGTAGCCCTTATATCTAATCATGTAGGACCTAATCCTACAGTCACATCAGAATGGCCAGCACTCACATTTGACCTACTCATCAAAAAGGTGGTAGCCCTTATATCTATGTAGGATCTCATCCTACATCAGAATGTCCAACACTCACATCTAACCTACTCATCAAAAAGGTGGTAGCCCTTATATCTAATTATGTAGGATCTAATCCTACAGTCACATCAGAATGACCAGCACTCACATCTGACCTACTTGTAAGAAAGGCGGTATCCCTTACATCTATGTAGGAGCTCATCCTACATCAGAATGGCCAACACTCACATCTGACCTACTCGTCAGAAAGGTATGCACTCACATATGACCTGGTAGGAACCAAATCCTACACCCTCGTCAGAATGGCCCCCAGTCCCAAACTGAGCTACCTGGTAACGGACCAGGTGCATTCACTCTTTCGAAGAGTGGCAGTAGCCCTTTACATCTTCCCTACTTGTCAGAATGGCCAGCACTCACATCTGACATGGGAGGAACCTAATCCTTTAGACATGACAAAATGGCTTAGCCCTTATATCTGACCTACTCATTAGAATGGCTCTTTCAGTCTTAGACTGAGCATTCCTAGTAACTGACCAGGTACCTCCATTCCTAGAATGGCAGACAACACTCATATCTGACATGGAAGGAACCAAATCCTTTCACCATGACAGAATGGCTCAGCCCTTACATCTGACCTACTCGTCATAATGGCTATGGGGACTCATCACTTTCCATTGGAGGAAACCTCTATCTGGAGAACACCAAGCTTCTCCCTGAAGTACTCGAACTTCACCCTAGCCAATGGCTTCATCAACACATCAGCTATCTATTCCTTTGTCGCAACATACTGGAGCTTCACTGCTCCCCTTTACACCATATCCCTGATATAGTGATACTTGATCTCGATATGCTTCGACTTGTCATGGAACACTGGATTCTCTAACAACTTCATGCAACTCTGGTTATCAAAATGTATACAAGTAGCATCCAGCTGGAGATCAAATAAATCAGACAGTAGATTCCTGAGCCATACTGCCTCACAACTAGCTGAACAAGATGCGACATACTCTGCTTCAGCTATACTCAATGCCACACAGGATTGCTTCCTGATAAACCAAGAGATCACACCTGATCCCATACTGAAGCAACATCCTAAAGTGCTCTTCCTATCGATGGCACTGCCTGCCCAATTTGAATCAACATAACCCTCTGGGTTAATCTTTTGATTCGCATCGTACTTGATCCCATAATCAACCGTACCTCTCAGGTACCTCAAAATATGCTTTGCAGCAATAAAGTGAACATGTCTCAATGTGTTCATAGCAAAGCAAATATCTGGTCTCGTATTTTTCAGGTACATCAACTAACAATACATCATGGAATCAATCATCGCTGATGAAGCATTACTCAATAGCTTCATGTTTGATGCCATATGTGTGGTCATGGCCTTGCAATCCATCATCCCGAACCTCTTTAGGATCTCTACTACATACTTCCTTTGTCCAAGGAAGATTCCATCCATATTCTGCCACAGCTCCATGCCTAGAAAAATAGTGCATCGACACATAACAGGAGAATCACTGGTCTTCCACCTTCAACCTTGAAGCAAAGGTTGGAATCCGCTTTACTCTCAGTAAATCCTAGAGTCATCAGTAATATGTCCATCCTGTCATACCATGTCGAAACTCATGATATTCTATAGTCACTCCCTCTGAAGCGGAGCATCATACTCCCTCTATCTTTCATACTCTATGTACTGAAACATTTTGTACCGGAGTGACAAGTAGCTTCCTATGCTACTAATATTCTATGTATCCATCTAGTGTATAGACTTTCATATTCAACCTTGTAGAAAGGGTTAAGATCTTCATCAAGCTCATCATGTATGTGTTTCAACTCCAACTGGCTGCAAATGTCTATGAGGAGTCTCGTGCTACGAATCTTGTCTTGTGTCCCACGATGTTTCCATCTACTGCATGATGGAACTACAAACTTCTCTTCAGGTCTCGATACTGCATCCTAGACATCATTCTTCTTGAATTGGTCTTCCCTTTCTTCTTGGTTACTTCTTCATAGCTGGAAGGTTCTTTATTAATGATGTCGCTACATTCATCATATTTATTCTTCATCTTGAACTGTCGTCACTTGTTCTTTGGAACAAGTCTTATACTTCTTTGCTTGTAGGCGATTATGTACGCGATATTTCCTACAAGTCAAATGCATTTGTATGGTTAGAAACATTTCATAAGGAATATTCATACTGGCAATCTATTATGCATAAATATATGATCATGCAACTACTTTAGCCAATACAACATTCATCCATATCTCACAGAAACTTTTCTAGATGCCTTCCATCTCTACCAGGACAACATTGAGATTGTGCACTAATCCAATATGTCAGCAAAGAGGTTTCATTCTAGATAAGTAGCAATGGAGATTTGTATAGCACCATGAGCTACTTACCCATAACATGCATATTAGTAGTATACTATCATTAATGCAAACAATCTATCATGCATAACACATCAACTGAATATAATCAAATGTATAACAATATCATGCAATGACAATTGAATACTTATCTTTATTTGTTTCGTGGGTAGACTCCTTCTTGAGCCTTCAGCTTCATCATCTTCTTCATTCATAATAGCATCGTTTCTTATCCAAATGCTAAGGTGGATAAGAGGTTCTTCAAGAGTTGAGTTCTTCATATTCCTCATTGCTTGAGGTATCTTCTTTGGAAGGTGAGAGCTTGATCTTCAGTTGCTTCCATCTTCTCTTCTCTTCTTATGAGTCGAGCTTCTTCTTCTTCCCAAAGTCTGCTGAAAGTAATCACTTCCTTCTGGCACACATCCTCACATGAATGAATCCCATGATCCTAGGAGGCCATTCAAGGTGGCTATCACCACTTCTGTATTCTCCACTTCTTCTTCTACTAATACAGGTTGTTCTTTGATTTGAGAGACCCTTGTAAAGTATGACTGTATGGTCTCTGCATTCTGGATCTTCACTTCCTTCAACTGGTTTCTTAAGGTCATATTCTGATTTATGTTCTTCCCTTCAAATAGCTTGGTCAAGGAGTCAAACATCATCGGTGTCTTTAGGGAAGACACTTGTGGTACAAGTTGATCCGTGACTAAACCAACCATTATATTCTTGGCCTTGACCAAGTTCTTCTTGTGTAAGGCTTCTATCCTTATCTCCCTCTGGAACTGGAACCTCTCTACTCATGTAGGCATCCAATTCATTTTCTTTAAAGAGATCATATACTTCCATGCTTCGAAGTTGTCAACTTCACCAAGCTTATCATCAAGCTAAGGTGATAGATCACTTTGAAATGAGAACCTCAAATGGAAATAGCAAAAGATTAGATCTTACCGATTTGAGGTGTCTGTCCTCGTTCTGGAGCTGGCTGATCTAGGGTTTATCTTAGAAACCCTAATTTTCAAAACCTGGAATATTTCAAATCCAATTGGATATAAATATATATTTCTTTAAATGGAGCTGTCCAATGTACTCTTTTTCTGAAAACAGTGGAGGGAAGCTCCTGGAACGGGAAGCCCTTGTTTTCCAATTTCTTCTGTAGAACTTCCTGTCACTGTTTCTATGATATATCCAAAATTACTAATCCTATATGTCTGAAATTTCTCACTGAGGTAACCTAGAAATTCCCTGATCCAACACCATAGGTTTCATCAAAATTGATTTCACCAATTGGGATTTATGATCCTTTTCCCAAGGTGACCTGTTACAGGATTGTTCAGAACAATGAAGTTGTACAGACTTCCACATGTCCCTGTTTTATCTTCTGGGGCTACAATTCTGACCATAGAAAGAAAAGTCCATTCCCTATATGGAAAATCTTCAGGAATTCTATTTGGACCTCTGTAACCCAAGCTATAGCAATTCTCCCTAGGTGTCATGTTTAGGGATGAATTCTGGAAGAGGCTAGAACCCTAACATGGAGGGATCATATCTCCCAGAATATAGTGAATTTGAGGCTGAATTTTGGAAAAAGTGTAAATAAATATTTTATATTTGGCCTCTGCAATTTTTCGATCCTGATCCTTTGCTGATCTCGGGATATAACGAATGTACCAAAACTTATCAGTTTTAGTATTTAGGGTTTTTCCAACTCGGGGTCAAACTAGGGTTTGACTTTCCTGGAGTTTCACTCAACCAAAAAACTTGATCCAGGTCTCTAAATTTCGATTTTGATGAGGATAAAAATCCTATGCCTGGCTCACTACAAAATTCCTCTTCTGTAGAAAGCCCTAATTTCCGCATCAAAAACTGAAAATGCTTGGAATCAAATTCTGCTTCAATAGAAAGATTTGCCCTTCAATGGAGAGTTAACCTAGCACACTTTTGCTAATGGATTGTGGAGAGACCCAAAAATTAAGAAGCCCTATCTTTTGCAGCTGCACAATGTCTTCTTCTCTGGTTAGCTCTAATACCATGTTATATTTTTATCATACAAACCAGTGGTGGCTTGGTCACAAGTATCATTGGTTCAACATTTGATATTATGGGAGTACCTCATCTAACTAGCACCATTTTGTAGTGCACAAAGGGTTTTAATTCCATATCGAGATATGGTGGCATAAGGTACCACATAGGGATTCCCAAAGTGAGCCTTAAGAGAGTCAACTGAGCCATGATTGGTGTTCCTTGTACTCTTATAGGGGTGTACAATAATGGTATCTAGAAAATGGGAGGCACCGAGGGGTTCAATGTTTACTCCACTCCATGGCTAGTGGGGGGAGTTGACCACTGTATTTTTGGGTGAGGGGACTCATATTTGGAGGTGAAAATAGTGCACATGAGATCGTCTGTTGAGGTAGGGATTTCGGATGGAGGACCTCGATATTCCCCAAGGAGGTTGAAATATTTGTACACACCTAAAACAATATCAATGAAAGGGTTGGTTAACTTCTCCTACTATGGGGAGGACATTCTAATGATCGATAGTGGTGTGGGGGTTGCATTAGTTTAGTTAGTCAAGGGTGACAATATTCCCATTGAAGAGAAACATCATGACATGGAAAAATGAGGAGGTTACTACCTTGATGGTGTACATGTAACTACAACCCAAGAGGATATTGTAGTCTAACTGAGCGTTGATGAATTCAATAATGATCATGACTATTTTTCCCCTAGATTGATGGGGTCATTCTGATACAACCCTCGTGGTTGGGATGGTCGACCATCATAGGTGAAGAGAATGATAGAGGATGGCACTAACTCCAGTAATACCAATCATTTCGAAACATTAGAGTACATGACACATGTGGATGCACCTTCATTAATGATACACTGATGAATGATAATGTTTTTCAGTGACGATGAATTGGAATGTAGCTAACAAGGGAATAAATTGTTATATTTTTAATGGTAATAAAATATCTATAACATCATAACCATAAGCAAAGGATAATTGAAATAAATAAAAGTACAATAGTATAAGAGAACGCAAATATTTTCCTTGGGGAAACCATAAGGGAGAAAACCCAGCAAAACTTCCTCAATATAGAATTCGACCAAGTACAATTTAAAACCTTAGCAACAAGAATAGATTCCCATGTTCCACTGTATACTCTCTCTCTCTCTGTGCACATGCATGCACAATGCTTGAGAGTAAGGTATGTATAAATGAGAGAGGCACCTAACCTATTCATTTTAATTAGGTGAGTGACTCAACTAACAAAAAAGGTCAGCTAGGTTCCCTAATTAGGGCCAACCTACCTAGGAAAACACAAAATACATTTTATATATTACTTTTGTGGGTACTATTTCCTTGACTTACAGTGGAGGTTGTACCTCATGAATTTTACATGACCAAATACATTCAAGACATCTCTGAATGGAACACTAACATCTCTGAAGGATAATACAACAAAATTAAAATAAAATATCCTTCAAAGTTACAATATTTCAACGCTCCTCCTTAATGAGAAGGGTATTCTGGTGACAACAACAACATCAAATGTAGGAGAAATGAGAGAGAGAATCATCAACAACATCAAGGTGATACATCTATAAATCATCAAAAGTTGTATTCAACAAAATTAACAACTGGAACAGTTACTGAAACATCTTCAATATATTCAATACTGGAGCATCATCTTCTACAGCACTGAGTCTTAAGCTTTGATCTCCATCTTCGAACACTTTATCTTTTGATCAACAACATCTTCTATAGCAAGACTTTCTCTTAACTAGGAAGGTATCAGCAATAAACATCATCAAAACTGTACAAACTAACTGGTGAATCTCTATATGTCATATGAAGTTTTGGAACAACATCATGCATCTTCATCATCAATATCAGTATGAGAATATTGAATCATCTTATGTAACTTCAGTATGTGGATACTGAAACATCATCGTCTGCATCATCAATATGTAAATACATAAAACATATTCATCTTCATCATCAATATGTAAATACTGAAACATCATCATCTGACTCATTAGTATGTAAATAATGAAACATCATCATATTCATCATTATTATGTAAATACTAAAACATCATCATCTTGCACCATTGGTTTGTAAATACTGAAACAAAAAGAACATCATGAGCATGTTAGTGCTAAATAAACATCATCAATAAATGCTATATCATCATCTACATTATCAACATAGAGATGCTAGAAAATCATTATCAACATAAAAATGTTGAAACAACATCATCATCATCAACAAAAAATTTTGTGACCACAACCACATCATCAACATCAACATACAAATGTTGAAGCAACATCATCATCAATATCAGTAAGGAAATACCTTATCCTCATCAATATAGAAATACTGAAGTTTCCTTATCATAAGTATAAAAATATTGAACCTGCAACACACATGCTCCAATTACGAGATTATCAATCCCTTTCACTTTAGGAGATAAGTCCAAGGATGATGCAATCCTCACCTGATCCAATTACTGGATAATCAACCCTTATCAATTTAGCACATAAGTCCAAGGATGATTCAATCCTCACTTGATCCAATTACAGGATGATCAACCCCTATCACATTATGACATAAGTCCAAGGATGATGAAATCCTCACCTAAACCAATTATGGGATGATCAACCCCTATCACTTTAGGAAATAAGTCCAATGATGATGCAATCCTGACCTGATCCAATTATAGGATGATCGATCCCTATATATTTAGAAAATAAGTCCAAGGATGATGCAATCCTCACCTAATCCAATCATGAGATGGTCAACCCATATCACTTTAGGACATCATTCTAAGGACGATGAAATCCTCACCTAATCCGATTATGGGATGATCACCTCATATCACTTTAGGACATAAGTCCAAGGACGATGAAATCCTCACTTGATCCAATTATGGTATGATCAACCCCTATCACTTTAGGACATAATTCCAAGGACGATTCAATCCTCACTTGATCCAATTATGAGATGATCAACCGCTATCACTTTAGGACATAAGGCTAAGGATGATGCAATCCTCACCACAACAAAAAAACAAAATTCTACATATCACTTTAGGACTAATTTGCAGGGATGATACAATCCCACTACAACACAGAGACAAAATCCTGTGGATCACTTTAGGGCTAATGTCCAGGCATGATACAATCCCATTGCAACACAAAGATGAAATTCTATGGATCACTTTAGGACTAGTGTCTAGGGATGGTACATTCACATTGACACATCATCATCACTACTCCCCCTTTCGAGAAGGGTCTTTTAAACCACACCAATCCATGACATCACACCTGATCCCAAACATCATCCTTGGTTTCTCTTTCTATCACTTCCTCTTTTCATCTATAATGAGTTTGTCCTCTCCTGTTTGGTCGTCAACATATACCAGTCTTCCACATTCAGCCTTAAATTAAAGGTTGGAACCCACTTTAGTCTTGGGAAATCCTTAGTTCATCAGGAAGTTGTCCATTATGTCATACCATGTCGAACTCAAATATATTCTGTAGTCACTCCCTCTTTCTAGGGAGGTCTTTTTGAACTACACCAAACTTTTCTAAGAAGTGTTCAATATTTACATGAGATAGAGTCTTAGTCAACACATATTCCACATGTTCCTTTGTAGGAACATACTTGAGCTTTACATCTCCCTTCTACAACTTGTTCTTTATCATTCTCCTTTTATACATTCACAACATTATCGTTTCTTCTCTTGTAGGTGATTGCATACAATCCTTCCTACAAGTCAAATACAATTGTATGATTAGAAACAAAACATATTCATATGACAAATTCTTGTGCATAAATATATGTGTTATACAATTATGCAACTATTTAAGCTAATATAACATTCATCCATATCCTGTATAGATACGGTAACTTTCTATATGTATTTCATCTCTACCAAGACATTATTTCAACAAAGAGGTTTCATTATAGATAATTAGCAATGGAATGTTGTACATCACCATAAGCCACTTACCCATCATATGCATATTAGTAGTAAACTATTCATCAATGCAAAACAATCTAACATGCATAATACACTTCATAAATCTAGGAACATATCTGTGTACATAACTAAACAACTAGATATATAGGAAATGACAATTCAAATACTTATCTTTGTTTGTTTGGTAGACTCCATCTTGATCTTTGTCTTCTTGAATTACTGGAGTCTCTGCCAATGTGCTCAACTTCATCGTCTAATCCCAAGAATCATGTCATGATTCTCAAACTTTGAGATATATTATAGTCACTCCCTCTAATATGGAGCACCATATAGTCTCTGCATTAGGAAATTGGGGTGATAGGTAGCTTCCTCTGCTACTAATTTTCTTTGTATCCATCTATGTCACCTATCGAGGTTACTACATATCAATATCCTTGACCTAAAACTTTGTTGCAATTTTTGTTGTGCACCCATGTATGAGCTGCTCGTCCTTTGTAGGATATATTCATCCTTGTAGTAAAGGTTGGTATATCCATCACTCTAGTTGATCCTCAATCTCCTCATTTAATTGTATGTTCTATCCCATGGGTGCCTACTAAGCTTGTAAAAATCCTTCTGTGCAAAGGTGGTTCTCTATAAAGAGTCTCAAACCCTATAGGTTTCTTGATATGTTATTCTACTTTGATTACACCAATTTTATAGTGTAATATTCACCACTAAAGAGGTGTGTCTAGCACCTAGAGTAGTGTCTTCCATAATCGACTCTCTCTTTCTGATAGAAACCATGAACGTTGATTTGTATCTTTTGATACTTCGATTTATTGCATACTTGATCTTGTATATATACTTGGAAGACTTTACAAAACTTCCCTTCATGTCTCAAACTCATATCCAAACACCATTATGTATGATTGACTGGTACTTCTTGATCATATCATCCTTCCATTCTTTCTACTTGTGGCATTCTTTTGCAAAGTGTTCTTTCTCATTAAAACTGAACATCTGAGTTGTGAGGTGTCCTTCTTCTAAAGTCCTTTCATTCCTTCCATTAATTTTATTTCTTCTTCTTGGCATGAGTTGTTAGGATTTGTCCATCTCTTCTTCTCTTTCTCTCAATCAAGATCCTTCTTGCATGCATTCCTTCATAGGTAATATCTCTTCTAGAAAAACTCCCTCGAATGAACTTGGAATACCATTCAAAGTTGTAATCTATTCTTTTACTTCTTTGACATTGTCTCTAATGGATTCTCATTGCTCATTGAGATGAGATATCCTTGTGAAATAACATTGAAAGTTTTCTAAAACTTACATCTTCACATCCTTGAGTTGAGTTAACTTTGTACATGTTTCTCATTGCATCGAACATATCCTTTGGAATCTTCAAGGATGATACATGTGATATCCAATGGAGACTAAAATACTCATCTTCTTTTGATTTGATTTGACTTCATCTCCCTCTCCAACTTCTTATTTGACATAGTTCTCCATGTCATGCTTCTTCAAGTATGAGAATCACTTTATACTTCCATGCTTAGAATTTCTAGACTCATTCAATATTGTCCTCAATCTTGGTACAGTTTGTCATCGTGATGAAAATGAGAACCTGAAATGGAAATAGAAAGGATAGAACTTACCAATGAGATTGCTTCAACTTTATGCTTGCTTGAAGGCTCTTCTGGAAGACTGATTCTGGTGGAAATCGGGTTTTATAGAGAAACCCTAATTTTTCAACTTGGGTATCTTTTAGATCAGATTGGATGGAAATATGTGCCTCCTCAAGGTGATTTGAGTAGCATACTTATTTTCCTAAAACCGTGGACAAAAATGAAAAATATCTTATGCCCTAGTTTTCTTAGCAGCAATGTTAGGTAAAAAATTAAAGGTACACAAAATGGAAACTTCTTACATAGAAATATGCACCCTCCTAGGGTGAGTTAAATGGTCCTTATTTTTTAACCAATAGGTGGAGGGAAGTGCCCGAAACATGAAGCCCTATTTTTTCTCCAGTTTCTTCTACATAATTGAATGATATTGTATATGTTATAGATACGAATTTAATTCTCATCAAGGTCTGAAAAATTTGTACTGTAGTATCCTAGTATGTCTTCTTTCCAACCCCACAGGTTAGAGCACAATTGGATTCACCATATGGGACTTATGCGAAGTTTTGCAAGGTGGCGTATTTCAAGACTGTTTAGCATAGAAAACTCATGAAGAATTCCACTTGTCATTTATTCACCTTTGGGGTATGAAACATTTATCACATAAAATACCATCTGTTACCTATATGAAACATCTTGTGAAATTTCATTTGGACCTTCCTAGACAGAGATATATAAATTCTCCCTAGGTCACCATTTTAAGACTGAATTTTGGGAAAGGCTGGAACACTGAGTTGGAGGAATCACATATCCTAGATTATAGAGAAAATGAGTTTGAAACTTTCACACAAGGTACATAAATATTTCAAATTCGTCCTATAAAATTTTTATCTCTTGATCCTTCTCCCTTCTCGATTTATAGCGAAATTAACATGACTAGTTTTTGTTTTCTAGGGTTTTTAGGCATGAAACCCTAATCTTCAGTAGATGTAGTTGTAGCACTGTTTTGGCTACACAAAGAATTATTTAAGGGTGGATCTGATACCATGCTATATTTTTAATGTTTTTACGATATATATAACATCATAACCATAAGTAAAAGATCCATGAAATAAATACAAGTACAACATCACAAGAGAACACAAAGATTTTACTTGGGGAAACCACAAGGGGGAAAACCTTGAAAAAATTCCTCAGTATAGAATTTGAACAAGTACAGTGTAAAACCCAAGAAACAATAATTGTTTCTAATATTCAACGGTAGACTCTCTCTCTCTCTCTCTCTCTCTCTCTCTCTCTCTCTCTCTCTCTCTCTCTCTTGCGCAATTCTTGAGTGCAAGGTGTGTCTAAATGAGAGAGGCTCCTCACCTATTTATATTCATTAGGTGAGTGACTCAACTAACCAACCTGGTCATAGAGGTTCCCTAATTAGGGCCAACCTACCTAGGAAAACACAAAATACAATTTATATATTACTTTTGTGGGTACTATTTCCCTGAATTACAACAGAGGGTTTACCTCATGACTTTTACATGACCAGTAATTACATCAAGGACATATCCGAATAGAGGAATAACATCTATGAAGGAGAATACAACAAAAATACAATAGAATATCCATTGAAGTTACAATATTTCAACAATAATGGTTTTCCTTTGTCAATATCAAAGGTCACGAGGCTTGCATCAGATGTTACAAATGCGCTGATTTCATTTGGAAGTGATTTTCATTGATTTGGACAAGACTAAAGCACTTCCATATTATACATGGTAGTGGGGGCCTGTTTCAGGTCATCCACAATACTATAATTCTGGGTGAATTTTATCTAAGGTTTATGATGGATACACTGAAGTGGCTCCTTGGGTATCCTTGGAATTTGATCTATGCTCGGGTGTGGAATATGTAAATGTATTTCTAAGGGTACTGGGGAATATTCTATGACTGGGGAAGGATCAAGATTGGTGTATCCTTTAGCACGATTTTGGAGGTTGGTAGATGTTGAGTTCATAAATATTTTTGAAAGGATTTGTTGTGGGAGGGGAGGGGATCTGGCTATTGGGTAAGCACTCCTTGTTTGGAAAAGGGTTGTTCCAAAATAGTTTTTTGGGGTTATGGTGCAGGAGGCGGCTGAGGGGGGTTGGATTGTACATGCTTCTTTTCTCCCAATAGCTACTGGAAGTCATGGATAAGCAAGAAATGGTGAGTGTAATGGCCATACTCACTATATATTGAGAAAGGGTAGTTGGTCCTCATGTTTGTTTTTTTCCTTACTTGGGTAGGTTTCCCCCCTACACTAGTTGGTTACCTTGGTTGGGGTTCCTCTATGGAAATGTATTTCCCCCTTGTCCCTATGTGAAGGGTTATTTATTATTTCCCTTCTTATTCCCTTTACTTTGAGGATGATTTTGGGATTAGTGATGTTCAATTACTCAAATTGTTGAGTTTGTTGCTTAAGAGAGGGTTGAACCATGTTTACCCCCATGTGAGGTTTGGGGGTTGGCCCAAGGGGACACATGAATGGGTAATATGGGTTGTACCCTAGAGATGTGATATAGATTGATTGAGTTCCATATGATGTGGATGTAGGAGAATAATGTTCCATTTGCAATGGAGGTATCGGTTGTGCTTAGATTACACTTGGGTATGTAGGGCTGTAGGGTCCATACTAGGGTTATCCAAATGAGGGATTTGGAATAGCAGCAGGGGAAGATGACCCAATGGGGATAAGTGGATATTATGGCACAATGGGAGGTTATGCAAGAGTTGGTTATAGGGGAAATTTACCATGGGAGGAAATGGACCCAATAATCCCACCCATGGAAATTTATGTCCATGCAATGGGAGGATCTAATGATCGATGTCAGGGGTATATAGTAGTACGATGTACAAATACCATCATTGGGTATAGATGACATCAAAGTGTTGGGCCTTTAGCATGGCATCTTCCTCATATTATGGCATAGAGGTTGCGTGATCCTTCATAATAGCTGGTTGGAGTGATTTAAGGAACCAATCCAAAAGTAATTGAGGTTGAATATCGATTTTGCATAATTTAACGATGACACCGTTCGTGGATGTGGTCTACAATGTGCATTGAAATGTTTTACTAAAATTCTGAGAGAATTTTGAGCACTAGGTTATGCCATGTTGGTAATTTAAAGTATGTGACAAATGCGATGGCAATTGTCTCAAAAGTGGTATGAGACACCCTGGACATATTTATGTACCACTTCGCAGTTGTACCTGTGAGGATTCTTTGGAAGAGACAGAGTCTCACTGGATTCACCACTATTTTATTTGAGGAACACCATAAAGGGAATGACATGATATGGTTGGCAGGATCATCTCCTTGTTTCCCTTCAAACTTAGAAATATCTGAAAAGAGCCTTTTGGGAATATCAAGCCAGTTTCCATCATGAGTTATGGGATCATTGACCAACTTGGATAGATCAATGATATTTAAGATAGACATGAATGTAGGTTTTGGGTTGGGTTCCACCATTTAATTCTATGTGTTGTGTCCTTGAGGGGGAGAACGTGGAATATGAGGTAGTGATATTTTTCTTTTATGGGAAGATGAATATGTGGTGTGACCTCCTCCGAAAAGGGGGAAATAAGGTGGGGTATTCTCTCTAAGGAAAGTAAACAAAGGTAATCCTCCTCCATGGAAGGAAGAGGAAAAAGGATCCAAACTCTCTCCAAAGGGAGAGAATGAGTCAACCAAGGTATATCCTTTCCCAGAGAATCCAATCATTGTGGCCTATGAGCATCCTCAACTAGGTGATCTCCCTCATGTACCACAGGGGTAGAAGGGGAAAGCACCCCTCAGGAGAGGGGATAAACCACACAATATGTAGGACTACCATAGGGGGGTTTTGTTCCTCTATGGTGTAATTATAGTGACAAAGTGAGACTAATGTGTGGGAAACAAATACAAATGAATAGATGAAAAAATATACCAACCACATCATATGAAAAAACGGTGCAATAAGTGAGTGATATGTGCAAAGATGGCTTAGTGAAAATATGTCCACATGAAGGTTATTTTTAAATTATGAGTTAAGTCACCTTGTATTTAGAAATAAAAACAAGTGTAAATTCCTGAAAATACCTAATTTCCTTCCTCTCAAAATGTTACCAGGCCCTCAAAAAACACATTTTTTGGTGATAATGGGATCCACACAACAACCAACTAGTGAAGGTAACAAAGAGCCAGTTCTATCAGAAATGGGGCCAATATTCCAATAAAAGATAGTTTGAAACACCTACCAGCAACAATAAATGAATTCAGGAGTCACTTGCATTCACAAATTCTCCTTGGATATGCTCTAAATTTGGCCACTAAGGTACCTTGCGTCAAGTGTGGATAAACGGTTCTACTTGCACAGTATAGTGTTTTCTCTGTGTAAAGAGTTGAGTGACTCATAAGGGAGAGAAGGGGAGCTATACTCTGTATTTCACCTCCTTGGTCACGACGCACTCTGATCTAGGATCTCTTGTAACACTTGCTTGTAGTAGGATTTGATAGTGCCCTAAAAAACAACACTGTTATGTTTCAAAAAAGTCTAATGAAACTAGATTGGTGGGCGTTGTTTGGATGTCTATCCTAATCAATACCACCAAGCTAAAATAGTCTCTTGTGACCTCATGTGGAATATTTTAGTTGGTTATCACTTACAATGATTTATTTTATGGATTTTGATTGAATTAAGGTGTGCCAAAGGGAGGTATTTCACAATTCCTTCCTTTCTAATTCACCAAGCTTGTATGGAATGTGAGGTGAAGAGCATACTAGTATTGAAAATAAAATTAGTTCCTTTAGGCATGTGTGCAAGTGGGAAATCACATGTAATGTCAAAAAATAGTATTGTTGCAATTAACTAAATTTCTCAAAACAAAATAAAATGGAGATTGTAATTTGAGCTCTAAAGATTCTAATGGTTCCTAAAAAAGGAAACAAATGCTAAGTGTGCAATGGAGGTATTTCACACTTCACTCCCATTTCCGGATCACCAATATCGTATGAAACACGAGGTGAAGATAATACTTAGGGATACGGGAGTCTTTAGTTACTTTCTTGTGTGAAAAAAGTGGATTTTACACTAATTTAACTAAATATGTTAAATAAGCAAGGAGATATGAAAAACGTTTGAATGGTAATGGAAATAATGAGGCATGTTGAAAGACTCAAGGTTGGTTACCTATGTATATTTCGAGGAATGACCCCTTTAATTCATATTATTAGTCTATGTGGGATAATTACTAAATAAATAAGTAATTGTTTCAAATTAACTTAGTTATACTAGTTCAACAATGAGCAGCAATGGGACTCCAAAATTGTTGTAAAAACTGATAAAGAGAAAATAAAATACAGTACTGTAGAAAACAAATTAACCGATGTGTTGTAGCACAACATAAAGACTTGTTGGTGCACTATCACACAATAAAAATGAAAAAAAGGTTTTGATGTCATGAGACACAAACTCATGCAGGCATGAGTCTAATTATCTGTGTGGATAGTGCGATTGTCAAAGGATGTTCCATGATGTTAGCATAGATGTAATTTCAAGATCTGCACATCTGATAAAATGGATAAGCCAGCTGAATGAAGGCTGAATTTATGGTATGGATGGTGAGGAAATATTCATATATAAAAAAGAAAACACCCAAAATTAGCCTCTTAATAAACAACAACCTAGATAAAGAGAAATGATAAAAAATATAGTGGACTCTCCATAAATAGTATTGTGAAAAATATTACACAAGAGTGGATCCTTCCCACTTAAAGAGGGGAAAGGCCTTGTAGGTTGTAGCAAGCCCTTAATATTAGGTGCCCTTTTTTTGGTGGTGAGTGCTACAAGTGATCTTGCAAATGGTTGTTAGTGAAATAAACTAAAAACAAAGAAAATAATGACAAAAATTAAATAAATCACAAGGGGGATAAAATTCAAACTCCAAAAAAATAGGTGACAAACAACTTGTATATTTCCGAATGTTCAAGCATGCACAATATTTTATAGATGTGAGCTCCAAATGGACAAAAAATATCTCACTAAGTGATGCATTTTTTGTCCACAATAGCTGTCAAATGGTTAAAGAACTAGTGAGAAGAACACTTTCCCCTTGGAGGAAGGAGGAAAGGGAGCTTGGTGAATGATTAACAAAGGGGGAAAAGGTGAGGTATAAGGTATCTCAAGCACAATTAAAATAGCATAACCTTTCTATTTTTTCTTCTTACAATAAGAATGGCCATTGATTTATTTTAAAGGACAAGAAGTGGACAAGAAATAACTAGATCCAATGTGAACCCCTTGATCCCATTATCTAGCTTTCAATCACACAAAGGAGGCCATTCTGAGGAATCTAAGTGTGTGAAAATATCTCATTATTTCTATTAGTCACGTAGGTATCAAAGAAATATCCATTCTATCGTGTGGGTTGTTGTAGTAGGGATATGTGTTGTAGTGTGTATTAATAGTTATCAAGTCATGTATATTAATAGTTATCAAGTCATGTAGGTGTACCTCTTGACTTTGCTTGGGAACTTCTTGAGTCATGTTGCTTCTTGAATCTAGTGATGAATTCTTTGTTTGGATGCATGATATATGTTGATTATACTTTACCATACAAATTTCTAAAATGTCACATGTGTGCGATATTTCTACGTAACACCCTATATTGACTAACAATATGGCCCACATATTCAATATCAATCACCCCAAAAGCATAGTTAGAATGTTTCACATATAACTATTGGTCATGTTATAATTCAAAGGTGTGAGTAACATGATGAAGGTGGCTTCCCCATGTGGGGTTGTATACTAATATATCACCAAAGAAAACCAAGACAAAATGGAAAAGGAAGGGGTGGAAAATGTTATTCATGAGGTTATGAAAAGTGGAGGGAGAAATGCAGAGGCCAAATGGAATGAACAAGAACTCATAATGATCCTCATGAATGCAGAAACCATTCTTGGGTATATTTTCCTTGCTCATCCTGATTTGATGGCATCCCAAACTAAGGTCGAGTTTGGTGAATAATTTGGCACCATGAAACTCATCTAAGAGATAATAAATGACAGGAATGGGGGATCTATATTTGATGGTTGATGTGGTGAGATTCCATAAATCAATCCACATGTTCCAATAACATTCCCTTTTTAGTACCCTAACCATTGGCGAAGAATAAGGGCTTTTTTTAGGATGAATAACACTAGCCACCAATAATTCTTGAATGTTTTTTTTAAGATTCATTCTTCCATGAAAAAGGGTGGAGGAAAGGGTGGACACTATGGGGTTGACTACCTATAATTAAAGGAATATCATGGTCATGTTCCCCATGGAATGGAGGTAACCTTATGGTACCTTGAAAACTTGTTGATACTAGGATATTAGAACCTATTACAAGTTGGGGTGAATATCTAGTGTCAAAATTTCCATAACTTAGATGAAATGGAACTAAGAATTGACATTGAAGTCGCCTTTCTTCAAAAAACATTCCATATAGTGGGATGCAATAATTTTTGAATAAATTGGTGTAAGTCCATGGAGGTGATGTGTGTTCCTATCTTGAGTAAAGTTGGGAGACAGTGACATGAAATTCTTTATGAAAAGACCCAAAGTATAGATCCATTTGACCCCCAAAACTATATTGAAATTTCCCATGTCAATAGAAAACGTACAGTTTTTTAGATGGTAGTCCTCCATTTGGAGTTTGAAATTTTCATAATGGCCACCACAATTCATTGTACCACCATTGGCTATCATAATTTGGAAATTTGAGATGGGTTTGATATAGTAATGGGTGTCTTCAGTCATATGTCGATGAATGAAACTATACTATCAGTTAACATGATGAATTTTATGTGTTTGATGTATTGAAGCAATTTCAATGGTTGGGGTGTGGAAAACCTTTATAACGCATGGAGTGAAATTTGGGCTTACTCCTCCAAAACTAGAATATTACGAGCATCTTTGAGGGGTAGCATTTGATCATCACTTCTGGATCAGGATGATATTTCAGGGTGTTTTCCTCTAGGAACTCATAAGGGTTTTCCTCGATTTGGAATAATTTATGTTATTTCCATTTATTCCCTTTCAAATATTTTTCATCATAGTTATAGAAAAGGTTGAGGGTTTTGACACTTATACATGAAATCTAGGGTTAACTTGTGGATTTGGAGCAGTGGGGAAGTGGAGTGGATGAGAGGAGGGGCCACGGGAGACACTATGTGAGTGGAAAATGAATAGAACTTGGGTTTGGAATTTCTCACCAATTCATTTTCATGAGATCTATCACAAGCTTCCAACGAAGTGGAAGTACCCTTCATACAGACATGTGCACAAATTGCCTCCTTAAGGACACCGATGAAACATTCCTAAAAAAAGAACTAGAGAGGCACTCTGTGTGTATTTCCAATTGTTTAATCATTGCAATATATTCCAAAAAAAGTTATAGTTCAATGCACTTTCATCAACTTGCCCAAATAATGAGTGTCATGGTCAAAATGCTTTTGAATGATATTTACAATTTGGCTCCAAGTGACCTAATAATTTTAATCTTTTTGGTACCATTTACATAATTTAGAATCTAAATATAAAACCCCAACTTTCAAATTCTAAATATCATATTTAATGCAATAGAGAGAAAAATACATATTCCAATCATTTGGGTAACCTAATTTGAGGGGTCAAAGCCATCAAATTTTCATATGTCTACCTTTGAAAAGTGGTGCTAGGGACAAGGGAAGGCCATCAAGGCATGATGCATGAGGAGTGGAAAATCATTCTTTAATAGATTCCCCCTAATGTGTGAGTTCAAAGGGGTACATGATGGCTTAAATACATTATATTATTCCTAGGAGTGGAGTAGTGAAGAACTAGGTGGAAGAACTAGACGATCCTCAGCATAATACAACGATAACTCTCTACATATGATTGCAGATATGTAATATGTATATTAGTCTCAGATAAATATCATTACAATGGCCATGAATAGGAATAACATACATATGCCATAAGTAGTCACAACCACATACAATACATAGTGGAGTGTGTTTTCTATACTGAATGATTATATCTGGTACATAACAAGGTACATTGAGAACTGAAATCCCATAAGTAATATCGCGATCAAGGAAGTAGCATAGATGAAATGCCACCATACTTTGAGGTATTCTACACAAATCACAAATGGTACATGTCCCATCATGTGAATAGAGGTGTTGAGGTCGAACATTATGAAACATCATTTAGGTGATCATACATGTCCCATTACCTAAAGACTGCAGTAGGTGTTGTTCGGGGATTCTACCTTATGACATGGGGTCTGGGGTCACCAACGTACAAAGTATTGACTTGCATTCATACAACATTACATAAAAATATATGAGGAAATATAGGACAAAAATTACTTGTACCTTACTAATGAAGGTTTATCCAAGTTTTAGTCTTCTCTCTAAATTCTCCATAAGCTCCAAGGTCTTCAACACCTACAAAACAAATTGATATCTAATCACATAGATCTTAGTTGTTATATAAGTAATAATGAAACATTACAATTGCATATAAAGATAAATAACAATGTATTTCATAAATCATAACAAATAAGAACATTGATACACAAAGTCTGGAAGAGAGTCACTCTTTATTCATAAGTAGCAGGGAATGATACAATCTCTATCTAAGACAAGTCTCTCTGCTGACCAGGAACTGATTTCTCTTGCTCCTTTCTCCAATGTATTCCTCCAGCATAACCTTTCTCTTCTTACTTATTTTCCCATCCTCTACCCCTCCCATATATTTATACTTGGTGAATAGGAGAAGTTATTAGGGTTAGGATGGTTAGGGAGGTTGGGGACGTTATCATTCTTAACCCAACTGTCCCTGACTAATCAATTTTTTTAATTTTTTTCCTTAATGTAATAGTGGGTGCAAAAACTGGCAGCTTGCGAATGAATCACAACTTTTTTGAAGGAAGCCCATGAATACAATATATGATCACATAACCGTGTGTTGCATATGGTGCTACCCACGAATGACTCATGACTTACAATGAGAAGAGTCACAAATGCAAGACAAAATAATTTAAAAACATGGGGAACGCTGAAGGAAGTAATGTGCATTAAGGATTATCATCATCTATATTTTTTGGGATACTTCTATCCATAATGTCCTTTACCAACATGCTCAATGTCAGTACTCGAATGGAGAATTATTGTTTCTAAGTTTAACATATGCCCCCTAATGTATGAGGTTAGAGGGAAGTGATGGACGAAATACATTAGAAATATTTGATCATGGAGAGAATCAGTTATCAAGGTCATAGAGAGGTACCTGAAATAGACAAATAAAAGTCATATACAAAATCATTACTAAGGATGCCATGTTCAATAAAGTGGAACACTATCTCCTTTAGAATATCGATTACATCAGATAGTACGGGGAATAAGGCCATGTATAATTTACAATGGTGGATTAAAGCCACAACAATATGATGATGAGTATTAAATAGCTGGTAGTAGTGTCATGGAGCATAACATAATATTTTTCAACTTAGGTTATAGAGGTTGTTACCTAAGGTCTTTGTCCAAATCCATAGAAACTAGTACAAGTACTACCATGTGAATATATGAGTTGAAGTCAAACATGGAAGGAATTCATTAGAATGTCAGTGAATGACTGATACTGGCGACAAATGCAAAGGAGTCCACCAATATGAGCAGATAATCCTAAGATACCATCTTTGAAAATCTAGGTCTTCTTTTGCAGGAGGTACTGATCGACAGTCATAGTGTGAGGAGGAAGGAAATGAATCCCTTATAAAATCACAAGAGTCACTGGAAGACTGAATAAGGAAAGGTAGACACAAGGAAATATCAGGAATGAAAATGATAGGGATCAGGATGATCAAATAGAGGTAAGGATCCTTGAACAGTGAGCATGACACAAAGATGACCCAAGGAAGCTTTAGAATTTCAAATGGTACAACTAGACTTATCTATCATGTAGGAGACATGAACATATTCCCCATGTATTAATGACAAGTGGAGGAGTAATGACTCGAAGTGATAGATGAACTAAGAAGTGAAAAACTGAGACATGAGTATTGGGAGGCTCAAACGAGTGCTTTTGTTCAAGGATGACATGCTGCCAACAAAATTATGACCCAAAGAGTGATTTTGTTCCTTTCCTTTCTTGTTAAGTTTTAATGAGTCCAAGAAAGTAAACTCAAGTCTTTGTTAATTTTTTACAGGCTTGAAGAAAAGAGAGAATAATGCTTGTTATGTCACTGATCCGTGGATTTTATGAGCCCTAATTAATGAATCCCTATCGGTTCTTTCATAGTTTTGAGAGTCTGAAAACTCCAAAGAATACTCTAGGGGGTGATTTTTTCATAAATTTAGTCTCATGAGTGTGAAAAAGTATAAAAAAATACAAAGGAGAACTCTCTTAGCTTCCAAAGAAATAAGGTATACCTTTTTTGTACTTTGTCAGCAAGGTCCGAAAAAGGGGTAAAATATCACCCAACCAATGCTCCTTCAAAAGAAAGAACATAGCCTTAGTTTTGATGAGTGTGAAGGAAGGAAAGATCATTCAAAAAGTTCCATTTATTTACGAGAATGGGACTTACAACAATAAAATCGATGCTTTGTTCTAGGGTTTAGAGGGCATGACAAAGGCATAAAGAATGCTTGAAATATTTTGCTTGAAATATTTTTCATGTTTATGTCCAAAGCATGAAAAAAGAAACTAATCTCGAAATGGTTCCTTTTCCGTAAGTTTAGTCCTCCAAGTCCAGAAAAGAGATAAACCTATGCCTGAAGATACTCTTCTAGATTTTGAATAAAATATAGTATTCATTTTTTGTAAGTAATCCACATGGTCAGAAAAAGGGTTAAACTATCACCGATGTCGATGGTCATTCAATTACTTTAACGTGTCTAAACAAACAAGTAACTCAACTATCCAAACAATTTTAAGGAATCAGAACAGGGCTTAAAGATAACTCCATAAGGACGGAATCCTTATAATCAAGGGTATCTTGGTAAAATATGCAAAGTGAGGTTCATTTTGGTATGAAAAAACAACTACGAAGGCTCCCGCAACCTAACACAACTACGACATGGGTACCAAAAAGAAAATAAAATGTTATAACTAGGGTTACTCATGTAAAGGAGGCCCTAACCATGGAAGAACAACGATGTTTGCAAGGTAGGGAGTGGTCAAACATCGTAGTCCATGGATGAAAAGAGATCCTAAAGTTAGAAGGAGGATAATGTATAAGTGCAAAGTATGTTGTGAGGATCTGATCCTACCCTAAATTCAAAGGAAAACATGTTTCAAATCATCCAAGACCTGTAACACTTAGGTAAAAGCACATTTGTATTAGTTCATATAACATAAAAATGACTTCAACTATACAAAAGTGGGTAAAAATCACAAATTTTTACTACAGATAGTTGAAAATCAAATTAAAAACATACCATTTCAGTTTTTTTCACATTTAGAACATTTTACCTCTCTATTTCAAACGATCAGTGTGGGAAATCCAGTGTCGTTTCTCATTCCGTGAAGTGCAGGTACTTCCTATCTCCCTCTCCTTAAATTTCATGCCTTTAATTTTTAAATTTAATGGTTAAATATTGGGTTTTAGGCCTACCCTAAAGGAACTATGTTGTAACCATGAATATCCTTCTTTAAAACTGTGTATTCGCATTGTAACTGCAGGTTGAAAGTAGAGCAACCAGGGAATGGATCGCACTGTTTGCACTGAACAGTCGCAGTTACTGTGCAATGAAGGTTTAAAGAAAATTCTAATGGTGAAAATGTTTCTTGGGAAGGTAACCATGGTTCTTGAGTGTTGAGAAAGAAAACATGAGGACATGTATCGTCTGGAAATGGGAGATCCCATGACTTTGAATGATTTGCAAAGGTGCAGCCTACTTAAGTTTTACCGCACGTCAAACATGTGTGCATAAGTTCGATTGCTCGAGACATTGGTAAATGTATGGGACCATGATCTTGGTTTGTTTGACCTCCTAGAGGAAACTTTGGAACTTACTACAGAATATCTATATTTCATCACGGGTTTGTCTCACAGAGGGGTACCTGTGAACATGGAGGGTACCGTTCGAGGGGGTGATCCTCTCAGTGTTCAAGACTACATCAATGCATATTGTTTACTAAGGACTCATAAATTAGGGAACCAAATCCTGATTGGATAGATCACTGAGCTTTCCTTTGAAAGTGATAGTGAGCATCATTGTCAGAGTAGAGGGATCATCTTATTTGCATTTGGCTGCGTGGAATCATATGCTAATAGTAGTGGAGTGCTTGCAGGGAGTACTGTATGATTGGTGTCCAGAATTAGTCCCGATCATGGAAATACAACTTTCTAATTGTAGGAGAGGTAGGAAGAAGAACTTCAGTTATGCTAGTATACTAGTATCATTATTCTTCGAGAGGGTTCCTACCCTCTATCCCACGGTTACCCTGCCACCACTCCCACCCTATGAGCCTAGAATAACATGGTGGGGTGACATATTTCTCTGAGAGGATGGTGGAGGTGGAATCGAGAGTGGATATGATGATGACTTCTACTCTTGGTGGAGAAGACAGGTGCCTACATTAAAGTAGTTTCCCTATGTTTGTTTCGATTTCAAAGGTGATTTTGATTTCAAAGGGAGACATGGGTATGACTTTTTACTTTTTAAATATTTAATTTTTATGAATTTTTTTTCATAAAGTTGTATATATACATATGTACTTGAGTTTGACATGATTTGGATGATTTGAAGATATATGACCTATACGAACCGACGGACATTCCATGACCTTCATTCGACCACTGTAGGTTGGAGGAGATGAAGATATGATTCATGTAGTTGAGATAAAGCTGGAAAGGCTTACCCATGACATCCCCACACTATGAATGGAGAGGATTCTAATGGAAATGCAGCAGCATGTCATTGGAGTGCCTCCATCTTGGTTATTCCTTCTCTGAAGGGTAACCCGGGCTATACTTTGTTATCAGGAGTCTGTGGAGGCATCTGCAGCCAAGGAGGCTAATGAGCATCCGTAGGTATAGAATATGATGTATTTTGATCCCATTTTTTATTATTATTTTGGATGTACTTATGAAAATATATTTGGATCAAACTTGATGCATATGGACATATTTTACACACACACATACCTGGTTATTTACATGTGTTCCAAATGCATCTGTGTATTTAAATTTTTCAATGTATATGAAAAATTTGAATCTAATATGTAGTTCTCAAATGCATCAGTGATTGTATTTTGATTCCTTGAAATGTGATTATATGAAATGTGTTCAAAATTCCTTTCAAGTAACCTAATTCTTAAAAATGACGTAATAAAGTAATGTGTCTCACTTGATAAATTCCATTAAGCTGAGAGACAACTAACTCGGATTCAAGCATGATTTCTAAGCAGGTGATACCATGTGAAATAATGTCCCACAGAAGCTCTGTGACTATGCTGTACTCAACTGCATTATTAGTTGCAGGACCTGGGAAGGTGCCACCTGAGGCAACAAGTTATCACATGGGTGCATAAATGACCTAGGAAGTTGAAGCCATATTGCAAGTGTCATAGTTGGTGCCATCAGCAAAACCTACAAACCACTCTGAAGACATCTGAAACAACAACAGACTGCATAAGAAACACTAACTAGTAATGACCTATTGTACATAAATATACAATAATAATACAAGAAAAAGCATCATGCCTAATAATAATACTTTTTTCATGTAGAGTTTGTTTCAGGGATTCGACATCTTATTTCTATTATAATGGAATAACTTATACGCTCCCTTTTTCAATATTTTAGACATGATGTATGAGCCTAACCACATGGATTTAAGTTTTCCTGCCCCCAGAGGTTCCTTGTCCTGATCCTAGATCAAGACAAGTTATCCTTCTGAGAAAACCCTAGGTCTTATGAATTTATCTTACTAGTTCTTTACCCGATTCTTATGTGCCTTTTTTTCTATGAGTGCATCTCTACGCTGATCATCTAGACGCTCTAAATGTAGCAAGTGTTCTTCAATATACGTGGTGTCGAGAAGTATGTGGATAAAAAATTTCAGAGATGGTATTTCACACTCAATCGGTGTGACTTCTTCCACCCTGTTAACGAGATAGAAAGGTGAGAAACTCATGGAAGTATTGACATTTGTTCTGTATGCCCAAAGTGTTGGATACAACATGATTTTCCCATTTAAACTAGTCGCATTTATTGTGCACTTGGGAATGGTTTTCAAGGTCTTATTGACTTCCTCTACTTTTCCATTCGCTTGAGGGTAGAAGGAAGACAAATGGTATTTCCTAAACCCTAGCATTGTGGTCAATTCGATCATCATGTTATTTTGGAAGTGACTTCCATGGTCAATGACAATATGCTTCGAGATACCGAACCTAGCAATAATTTGGTTTGAAAATGAAATATGCTATCATTTTGACCATCGACGTTAAAGGTAGGCATTGCCTCTACCCACTTCGTAAAGTGGTCTATAGTGAAAATGATACTTATGCCCCTCATAAGACACTAAGTTTCACATCATGAAATCAACCCCCCCACTTAGTGAAGGGCCCTATCGCGATGCTGGGAAATAAAGGAGCAATATGTGACCACATTTTCTTGGTGTAAAACTGACACAGATGACTATGTTTCATAGCTTCCACACAATATTTAAAGATGATTGGACAAAAATAGTCTACATGTAAAATATTATAGGTCATTGCTAACCTAGATAAATTACCCCCACAAGATTTTCTATGAGAATAATTCAAGAAATGCTCAGCCTCCTTGTGGGTGAGGAACTGACGTAAAATGGAGTCTACCCCTCTTCTATATAACATATCACCGATGATGAGGTAGTTATTTTAATTTACTCTTAGTTTGCACTGATATTCCTGCGAGAAGGTCACATGACACTTCAAAGTATGGACATATACAAGGATATCTCCCTACCAAGAATCATAAGTTGAAATTATGAAGATGTACTTATTTGGGAATGACTCATCTTCTACCACTACAGTTTCTTCAATTGGGAATTCTAAAATCAATTCCGCGAACACTAAGAATTTTTTTGATTTAGTAGACTAGAAATCAAGGTAAAACTCTTAGATAATGACAATCCATTTAATAAATTTTCATCCAGTTATTCATCGGGATAAAGCATATTGGAAATGATTTTCATCTGCAACCACAGTGGTTGTCCTTATAAGAATATAGTGTCTCAACCTCTAGATGGCATAAACTGTCGCCAAAGCCAGTTTCTTGACATGAGAGTATCTTAGTTTAGGGCCTACTAAATAACAACTAAGATAGTAGACAACATGCTCCAGGATCTCATCATCTTCCTTAACCAACAACACTCCTATCACTAATGTAGATGCATCTAGTTACAATATATAATCTCTTTTATAGTCTGGAAGATCCAAAAGAGGAGCTGATAGTAGTGCCTTTTTTAATTCCTCAAACAATTGTTGTGTGGATTCATCCCATAAGAATGGGGTTTCTTGCTTCAACAAGCACATGAAACCCTTGGTGATCTTGGCATAATTTACTATAAAATTCTGAATAAAGTTATACTTTCCTTGCATACTTTGTAACTTCCTGATAGATCAAGGAGGAGGAAGATTGACAATCACCTCAACTTTTAACTGATCCATCTGTATTCCTTTATCTGAAACTATGAATGCAATTAACCACCCCAACTCAATGCAAAAGACACACTTATGGGGATTTAAGTGAATCTTTTAATGTCTGCATCGTTCAAAAATTAAATGAATATGATTTGGATGGTCCTTCCTCTTTCAAGAATGGGCAGGAAGATCGTCTAAGTACAACTCAAAAATGTGCTTGATGTTGTGGAAAGAGAAATTCATTGCTTCCTGGAAGGTTTCTCCAACATTCTTTAAGCCGAAGGGCATATTCTTGTACACAAACAAACCCCAAGGACAAATAAAGGTTTTTTTGTGTTGGCCTTTCAGTTTGATTTGAATATGATTATAGCTCAAAAAACCATCCATAAAGGAGAACACCTCACTACCCGCACAAGCATCAATGATTTAATAAATGAATGGTGTGGGCTAATTGTCCTTGGCACAAGCCATTTTAATATCATGAAATTCTATGTAGGAATGTATAGTCCCTTGTTTCTTATTCACTAGAATAGGATTTGACACCCATTCCGTCAGAGAGATCAGGTAGATAAATCTAGATTTCAAAAACTTTTCTACTTCAGCCTTGACGGCTCTCGATTTCCATGGATTTATAGGTCTGAAATTTTTTCGAACAGGTTTGACATTGGGATAGGTTTGGATTTCATGTTGAACAATCAATGGATCAATGTTTGGAATCTCCTCATATGACCGAGAAAAGACGTCACAGAATTACTTAAACAAGGAAGTATAATTGGAAATATCTTCCGGATAACAATTTTCACCAATGTGTACATTTTTCACAACATCAAGTTTCACAAAGATATTTACTAGGATCATGGTGCAAATGTTTTCCATGTTCCCCTCGGCCAAAATCCCCTCCTTAGTCAAAGGATTAACAGGAAGATCAACACCTTCGACTAGTTTCACATGGAACTCTGAGTTTTATATCTTTCTTAGTTCCAGAATAAAGAAAGACTTGTGATGAAGGTCTTCACAATATTTTTTATGTCCAAACATGGCTTCCAGAATGATTCGTCATATGGAAAATCCATATCTAAGCAATAATAAGGATATCTGGAATTCTCTGCCCATGTAGGCAAGTAGGATTCATCTGACTCTTCTGAGACTGGAGGATTTGTGATGGAATCAACAACAACATCAAATATAGCTTGTTAAGATACTTCTATTGTTGATAGGGTCACTTGAGGTTCTTCTTGCGAAGGTAGGACCTAGGGGTTAGTCCTATCCACAACCAAAGATATATTCTTCCCAACGCTTCTTGAACCTAAGTAATTTATAGGAGTTAGTATATCGAGTGTTCCCATCAGTGATGTATATATTCCAACTCCCAAGCTTTCATTGGCCAATATTGATTGATCAATCAATGATATGGTGGACTCAATGGTATCCAAATGGCCCTTCCAAGTATAAGTTACCTGGTCAACTGTGACTAGTTTTCCTTTGTGTGGAAACACAATGAACCAGAATACATACGAAAGAATAACACACATTGCATACATCCAACTTATCCCCAAAAGAAGATTGTAGTCAAAAGGAGCACAACCACTTTGATTTCAACAGACTTCTTTCCCTGCTAACTTTATTTAGAAAGATGTCAAGATACCATGCAAACGGAAATACCTCCCATTAAAATAATTTAGCGATGTGTTTGATAGGACCAACTCAGGGGAGCCCAAAGCTTTCCAATAAGAGATTGACATAACACATGTGGAAGTGCCCTCATCAATCATCATTCATCCAATGGTTTTTCCTCCATGGATGAAATCAATAGAAAATGCCACATGGTATAACAAGCATGGTTTAACCTCAGAAATATTAAACTAAGCCAACAAGCTCGTGGAGTCCATACTGCCTATAGATGCTAAGACTACATCCCTCTATTAAGGACAACTCTGTAGCACTTCTAGAGACAATGTTGCACAAGGTGTTTGGGCTAGATATTATACCACATAGTAGTTAAAAACTCCCCTCGTATTAGGGTTATGGAATGTCTTGTTAAATACATCTTTAGGTATATTAGGCATAGGTTCAGTTGTTTTTTCAATTGTGAGTGGGGCTGAAGGTTCAGAAGTAGACTTATCTTTTTGTTGAGAATCTGATTCATTATTTTTATTTCTAGTTTGTAGTAACATATGTGACCGGACCATATTAATGTAAGATTGATCAAAATCTATAGTCTGTCCTTGGGGAAATGGATACTTCAGGATGACTAGTTGTTGTTTTAAAAGCTTCTAGGATTGATATATCAAGGGGAATTGATAGGTTAGATGGTCTCCTTGGCACAAATTGCAAGGAAATTTGACCTTCTTCTTCTCTTTCTTACCCCCCTTAGCATTGTTCATGGGATTTTTTTTATTTTGTTTCCCCTCACCCTTATTCCCTTTGTTTTTTTCCCATTTGGCCGATGATTTCCATTTTGGGAATAATGTGCTGAATATACATTAGCATTCTGAGGTGAGGGGGTTGCATCCTTGGTTGCCTCCACTGCAGATTGCTTCACTCACAGCTCATGGAGCTTCTTATCTAGTGATTCTACAATGGGTGTGCTTATTGAAGCAACTACACCATCGACATGGGTTCCAGGCTTGGGTTTCTCAAGGTCACTAGTAGACCTTAATTCCTTAGGGATAATTTTGTAAAGAATCCTAGATTGAGAATAGATAAAATCTAGTTGTTGGGCCTTGAGAATGGTTTATGTAACATCCCCGAACCTCTGACTGACGAAGAGGACGCTACCGATGCTATCTACCTAGGAAAATAGCCACATGAACATACACAGAAAAATTGAAATGCTTTGAACTAAAACATGCATACATTATCACCATAAATTAGAATCAAAACCATACATTCTAGCATTCAACATTTTTGTTGTAATTCATTATCAAACGTAATTGCAGGGATTTAAACACAAGAATACTTATCTTATGAGGAATCTCGTCCCGCAACCAGCTCTGTCATTGCAACGTTCCACCCAACCATAGGCCAGTGTGCTCCTTAATCTCTCAGCAACACTACCAACCCTGAGATGGGCATGATTCCCACAAGGAATAAGGATACTAAGCAGGCCAACACATAGCCAAAGATATGTCAAGACTCAGTCAAGCCAACACGGTTGGGTTTATTAGACCAAGAGTACACAACAACACATAGCCAATCCAACAAGTTGGGTTTATCAAGTTATCAGGAGATGGAAGCACTGTATGCTAATCGAGTGGGCTCACTGAAGAGCTAAGGATGCCTAAACCAGAACTAGCTTGACTCCTAAGATGTCCACAAACACAAAACACAAGGAATCATTCCCTTCTCTACTGTATAGTCCCTCAGGACATGACTTCCCTTCCAGTGCTATTTAGAGGCTATAGAGAAGAGATCCATCCCTCTAGCTCTATCTATGAGGCTCCTAAAAAACACTAGGTTTGACAAGAAGACTCCTTTCCACTCCTACACAGTCCAAAGACCAATATCCTATGCACACACAACAAAACAACCAACACAACAATTCACAGCTCTAGGGTTTAAAGGAAAACACCACAGAACAAAACCGAAATGAAAATTTGGGGTAATATATAGCTCAGACTAAGTAATTCGACTCCATAGTTATTCTTGTCCCTATCATGGCCAAAATGACTCAACAACAACCCACAACAACCCAAAATTCGAGGGGAAACCAACAACAGTTTCTCAACTACATGAGGAAGGGAATGCAACCTACGTGGAGGTGAATTAACATGGCCATACCCACAATGTGAAGAGAACTACCCACAGTAAAATCCCAAAAATGAATTTCACACACAGCAAAATCATGAATGTAAGGTAGCTCTCCCAGTTCTCTGCGTGAGGAAAAATCCCAAAACATGTGCATGAGGAGAGAAAACAACCATCTCAGGGTGAGAATGGGAAAAATGGAAGAATGGGGTCTCTTCTTCTCTTTCCCACATGAGGAGGAATGATTCCCTAGTGGAGTGTGTGTGTGGGAAAGGACTGATAGTCCCGCCACACACCACTACCCATGCAAAATGTTTTCCTAGGAAATAATTGCCCCCAACTAACTCCAGAGAATTTAATTTGGTATTTGACTGATTGATGGGTTCTCATATTCACATTTGGCTTTTCCCTATTGGCCCCAAAGGTTAAATAATTCCCCCTCCTTATGCTTAGGAAAATCATGCCCTTTTCATTATGGTTGCATTGACATAGCTGGTTGGGGTTTTTAATTAAATTGCATATTTACATGATGAGAAAATTATAATGTGCCGGATAGCACGACATACCATCAGCAACGATTTTAATTGCTGGGACATAAAACATTAAATTGATGGTGGGGATTTTTCCTTTAGATCCACACCACTATTAATTACAACATATACATCATATACATTTTTAATGCAAAGGGGGTCAAAACCGGGGTGTTACAGTTTCTTACTCCATGGTTACTCCCAATGTGGACACGTATTTTGAAATATAAAGCAGTAAAGACTTCAAAAAAAAGTCCGATAAGAACTCAGGAGGAATGTTGGATTTGATAAGCCTCTTTATTCTTCTCTATTCCTGAATATGATCATATATGTGAGTGGCCTTGTTTGTCGAAAAGTCGACAGAAGGTCTGTTTCGGCATTATATCGGATAGGAAGTTGAAAATGATTCAAAAAAGTTGTTTCTAAGTCAAGAAAACTATCATAGGAGGATGATGGGATTTCAATGTACCACTTAGCCACTACATTAGTTAGCGTTCTTTGAAATAGCCTCAACCGAACGAAGTCATCATTTAGTGAATTGGAAGAGCACCATAGATGGAAGTCCTCACCAATTTTCCCTTCAAACTTTGGAATGTATGAGGGTAATTTGATTGAGACAGGTGTCCATATCACATTATGGTGCATGGGATCATTCATCAGTTTTGATAAATCTGGCAAGTTTAAAGTTTCCATAAAGGAAATTTTTTTCCTAGCCAGAGTTTGGTATTGAGGATTCTGGGGCAAGGAAGTACCTGCACCAGGGATCCCAAAAATACGTTTGGGGTTTCCCCCAACCACCAACTATGATGTAGTATCATTTTTTTTAAATGAGTTCCACCCAAATGCTAAAGGATTACTAACTTGTGGTGTGTGGTAACTTGTTTATCCACTTCCATCTAGAGATGGAGTTTGGAAAGTAGGAGTTGAGATCCCTCCACTGAACAGTGAAAAATGAGAGCTTCCAAATGGAGTGACTAATACTAGACTAAAGGTATAAAAACGGAAACCTGTAAAGGGGTTTTGGTTTCTAGATGACACACCAGCATAAGTAGGTGATGGACCTACATAAAGTGTGGATGGAGGAATGCATCATCCATTCCACAAAAATCCTTGAAAAAAAGAAGTGGACCCACTCGAACCACTTTGAGCATTCTGCATGAAGGGAGAAGAAACATAAGGTGCACTGGGTATCCCAGTAACCACCCCACTAGACTGACCAATAATGTTTGATGGTCTTGAGGGACTAACCACTCGAGCACTAGGAGAAAGTGGAGTTGTAAATTTTAACAACACTACAGGTGCAACATATGCATTAGGTCTTGGAGCACTCACTGGTGGGGGGGAGACTTTGCCATCCATCATGGCTGAAGTGGGCATAGACATGCCTTCTCCTAAACTAGACCTACCTAAACTGAAAGGAACACCAGACTCAAGTGAAGTAAAGGAACAAACTTGAACTAACACAAGGTCACTTAAATCAGTAAGAGGTGTATTATAATTTATTGCAAACTCATCAACTTGTAGATCTTCTATCTCTACTGATGGAACTTCTACCTGAGTATGTTTAATTTTTGGTTCACCTAGAACTTCACTAACATCTCTTGGTTCAAAAAAACTGCATGTGTCAAGTCTTCGCCTTTGAGGTGGCAGCAGAGGCTCCATTGCTGAAAGTGGAGGAAGTTTTTGCAACCTTCTATAACTACGAAGAGGGTGGTCCTCCACAACTAAAAATTTAGATCACACACCTAAAGGTCGAACTAAAACACAAGAAAACCACAAATAACACTAAAACATATCCTAAGTATCACAAAACAAAACAGGTGATATGTACACCTTTCAATGGAACGTATGGGATGATTGGGGCCTTGGAAAAACCAGTGAATATCAGATAGTATTTACTTTCTATCTCATGATGCATTTTCTAGGTGCAAGTGCTGGAATCACCTAACTACCCTCCCAAATTGTCAACCATGATTACCTTCCAAGTATACCCTAGGAGCAATGGAAATAGCCTTCCACTACCACCAATGTAAGAACCTAAGGTCTAGAAACTAAGGCTACCAAATTTACAACGTGATTCTGGTGGAACAGTCGCTGGCGTGAATGGTGTGCATGTGTAGGGTATCTAAGCCCGAAATTCTAACAATAATAGCACCTCACGGGGCCCAAGAAGTGGTATTGAAATATCCCTTGTACACACAACAATATTGGTTTATGTTTGAACGAGATATTGGAAGGTTACCTCCACAACCAATATCTAACACGGCCTTGTGATTGAATCCTATGTTAGAGGAGCTTTTTGGTTGATCCCTTGTAAACTTGGGTTTACCTAATGATTGTCCACTAAGCCAGAGTTCAAAATGCTCTTGGATAGTTAAAAGTTTCCCTAATCCAATAAACTAGCCTCAGCTAGTTGATGTAGAACCTATAAAAAGAAAAATGTTGCTAATAAATTTTATATTATGCATTATTTTTAAGGCTTATATTACTCAAGGTGGCGAGAGTGAAACTCAATGATGTTTTGACTTAACATTGAAAGCAAAGATGATGTAAAATTGTTCAAGAACAAATGCTATTAATAATGTTTTTTTCCATTTTCTTTTCTAAAACAAATAAAATTTATAAACAAATTTGAAAACACAAGAATTTTTATATTTTTTATTTCTTGAAAATAATGGAAAAACAAGAATGCAATGAGCATAAGCTAGAACTAACTATGCAACTACAACTTCCTTGTTTTTTTGTCTTTAAAAAAACTAAAAATTTGATGCAACTAAGTGCAACTAAGTAAAATAGACTAACTTGAATATGTATAAATGTAAGTAACAATGTTCAGATATTTAAAATGACAACCTTTAACAAGCACTGTAAAGGTGACCTAAACCCTACTTGGGTTGACATACTGACTCAGAAAGAAAAGTAGATCAAAAACTTGGTAAAAGTGACACACTCAGACCACTAACAAAGTAATCAAATGCAGACTAGTGTAGTAGAGGACTGATAGAGACTAACAAACCACAGAGACACTTGTACTTGAACCAAAAGGACTAAGAAGGAAAGACCTAACTCACTCAACAGGGACTTATACAACAAGCATGAATGAAATGGACTCAGTAACAACACAACAATAGCCAAGGAAAGAACCCTACAGGTGCAAAAGAATCTAAAACATTCAACTAAGGGAAAACCCTAACAAACTGGAAAAATTCTATAGGAAAACGCAACTGTTAGAACATCAACACGTGAATGAATCGCGACAGTCACCATAGCAACCCATGATTACAACATGCCAATCACGATTGCATACACAATAACCCGTGATTACAACTAAAATTAAGAAAAAAAATATCCCTATGACCCTGAGCACCAAACAATAATGACTGAAAACAAAGTATAAGAAGATCACTACAGAAATAGAAAGAGGAAATTTGGACTGGAAATCCTATTGGAACAGATCCACAACAAGCTAGAGTCCCCAACGGAGTCACCAGTTCTATTGTCCAGGGATTCTACCTTATGACATAGGATCCGGGGTAAACAACGTACAAAGAATTGACTTTTAGACATACAACATTATAGAAGTATATATGAGGAAAGATAGGATAGAAAGCACATGTACCTTACTAACAAAGGCTGATCCAAGCTTTAGTCTTCTCTCCGAATGCTCCAGAAGCTCCAAGATCTTCAACACCTACAAAAGAGATTGATATCTAACCACATACATATTATTTTTTATATAAGGAATAATGAAACATTACAATTGCATATGAAGATAAATAGCAATGTATTTCATAAATCATAACAAATAATAACATTGATACATAAAGTGTTGAAGAAAACCACTTGTTATTCATAAGTAGATGGGAATGATACAACCTCTGTTTGAGACAAGCCTCTCTGCTAACCAGTAACTAAGTTCTCTTGCTCCTTTCTCCAATGTATTCCTCCAACATAACCTTGCTCTTCTGACTTCTTTCCCCATCCTATACCCCTCCCCTCTATTTATACTTGGTGAAGAGGAGAAGTTATGAGAGTTAGGATGCTTAGGGAGGTTGAGGATGTTATGATTTTGAACCCAATCGTCACTAACTAATCATGTTTTTATTTTTTATTTTTTCATCTTAATGTAACTGCGGGTGCATATATTGGTAGCTCATGAATGAATCATAACTCTTGTGAAGGAAACCTAGAAATATAATATATGATCATCTAGCCGTGCATTGCATATGGTGCTACTCACGAACGACTCAAGACTTGCAATGAGAAGAGTCGCGAATTAAAGACAAACTCATTTAAAAACATAGGAAAGGATGAAGGAAGTAATGTGCATTAAGGCATATCATCATCTATATTTTTTGGGCTACTTCTATCCATAATTTCCTTTTGTGTACTGACATGCTCAGTGTTAGTACTTGGACAGAGAAGTGGTGTTTCACAGCATAACAATAGGCCAACATATAATTGTATCAGAATAAATTCCACCCCTTGATGATGAATTCCATTTGGTATTAGTGCCATAAAAAAATTTGCATACCAGAGAAAGAAGGTTGAGGAGCATGACCATTAAGAAATATCTGGTGCAGTGGAAAGGGTTTCCAAGTGAAGATGCCACTTGGGAGGGTGAACAAATTTTGTAGCACCCTCGATTGATTCTACTTCAGGACAAGCAGGCTTAGCGGGGGAGGGATTTCATTTCCCTTCCTTGGAGGAGATTAAAGTGTTGACCTTATGAGTGCCTAGGGGTTTAAAAAATGAATTATTCAATTCTACCTAGGAAATTTTGATAAACTAATACTATTGAGGCATGCATTAGATTAAGTTTCCAGTTCTAGTGTTTCTATGTAATTAATTATTAGGGAGAATAATTAATTTAGAAATTATTTGTAAGTGTTATAGAATAAAATAGAAGGCACTAGGAAATCCAACTTGCTTAGGAGAAAAAAATGGAAATAGTACAAAAGCAGGCAAAAGAAATCTGTCATAAAAAAGATAGCAACTGTCAAAAGCAGGGAAAATCTAGGAAATTTAAAAAGAAGGAAAATGCAGAAAAATAAGTTCGTCATAAAGCAAGAAAATTTTGGTCTAGGAGGGAACGGTTTCCAATTTGGTTAAAGGATGAAAAGAAAGTAAACATTACCTAAATATCAGACCTACTAATCTCCTCAAGGAAGGCACACTCATGGGTTAGGGTTAGGGTTTGCAAGTGGATAAATTACTAAACATGTTGGATAACTTGCTCAAGTAAATTAGTCTATAAAAGAATGATTCCAACTCCTTTGAACAAATTTTCATAATTCTTATTTTTATTTTGAGTGAAGCATAGATTCCTTCTTTGGGTGATGTGCCTCAGCTAACTTGGGTGATGCACCCCAAACCTTCCAAGTGTCTTCTTTCTTTAATTCTATTCTTTAGTGCAGCCACAGAGAGCCAAGGAGAAGCCATTGAAGACCAATATCAAGATCACAGATGAGTCATTCAGCCTTGTAAATCAAGATCCAATGAAGGAAACTTCACTTATGTTCTCAGGAATGTAAGATTGGTGTCGGGTGTTGGTTTCAAGCCTCTAATATTTAGTATCGGACACAATTGAGGGAGATCATCTTTTCCAAAATATTTCTGAGGTTATCCACTCCTTAAATTTTTTATCTCTTATACACAGTAATTATTCTGCTCCATGAGGTCGTAATGTCAAAATTTCAGTGAGAGAGGCATTCCAATGCTCATTTAATGAGCCTTTTGTAAGTTTGTATGCACTAACAGTGATGCTATGGCTATAATAATGATATATTAGTTTTATTCTATTCAATAGGGTTTGATAAACCTCTCATAATAATTATTTTCAGATATGATAATTCACATAAGTAAATTTCACCTTTGTTTGCTTACCTTTCTCTTTAGCCAGTCAAGTTTGACTAGTTTTAATGTTTATGGTGACATGAATATTCTGTGTGCCCAATTTTATTTTGTAAGTTGATGTAGGTCATAAACTCACCCAAAAAATCAAAACAACTTACAGACCTAGATTTAGTTGAGTTTGTACAATTTTTGGAAGACCTTTACTGCGTATGAAATCTCTAGACCAATTTTCCTATTTTTTTCCCAAACACCTCCAAATTGTCCCGAATTTCTCTAGACTTGCATAAATGGATGTATTGTTAGAGAAATAATCTACCTTAGTACCATGATGATCTACCTAGGAGACATAATCATTTTCCTTGTGCAATGTTCTATGGTCTAACTTAGGTTATACTGATCAATACTAGTCAAATAGGTGATTATGGCTCATTAATTGACATTTGAGGCGCTCCACTTTGATCATTTTGTCACCCAGGCCCCAGGGTAATTTTCAGCGGCGAAATTTCACCAATTGGATATTTTTGGGTTTTTTTCAAAAAATAAATTCGCTATTTGATCATTTTTAGTGTCTAATATCGCCTATATTTACATTAAATATGTTTTTTATCGTAATATTCACCAATATTTATGGATTTTAGTGTTAATTTTATGTTTCATATTTAATATTCGCCTACCTATCTATAAACATGTTTTTTCAATCCAAAACAATCACCTAGAATACTATACTTAAGTATAATATTATAATCCTTAAAAAATACCATGTCAGGCGCATGCATTAATTGCAAACCACTTCCACCTTTAACTAGGGGCACTAGTGTGTGAATGTGGTTGTTTTGTGGTCTCCTTGGTCATTTATTTGGCTCCTAGGGATCCTCCTCCCACTCACCCATGCGCTCTCTCATTCTTTCCTTCCCTCATTTATGACCTAGGCATGCTTCTTACCTATTCACACATGTTCACACATGGTTTCATGATTGTTTGGTTAGTTTTGGGAGCCTATTGGTCAACCTAGGGGGTTTAGGGGTCAAATCCTATCATGACACTTGTATGCATTCACATGGGATCCAAGGGCTCACTATATTTTCCCAATGTATTATACATATGTACTATAACATCTACAAGATGTATTGTAATAACATGATCCGTTATTAGCACCATTCACATGTGTTATTCTAGTTATTTTCAGTCTCTTTTGTTGTTCTCTTGCATATTTTTTCAAACACTTTGAGTGTGAATATTTCTCTAGCTCCTATATCTTAATGAGAAGAAATTATCACATGGTATCAGATCTGGTTGGAGATGCAAACAAATATAGAGAGGTTTGAGTTGTTGTTTAGGGCATATTTACATAAAATTTGAGTATTTGCATTGCAGGATCTACAGTGTTTTTGTCACAGGTTGTACAAGTAGAATGGAGAAGACTCGAGCATTAATTACTCCATTCAATTATTTTGAATGAAAGGCCGACATGGTCATCCAGTTGAGTTCCAAGTGCCTCTACAGGGGCACCATGAGGACCTAAATCGTGTCAAATTCTGTTGTGGAGAAAGTTAAGTATTTTAATAGACTTGATGCAGAATTTGGTATGCTCTATCTCAACACTTCAAGGGATATCCTCTTTCATGTTGAAATTCTTAGCACACCCAATGATTTTTGGCTTAATCTTGAGTCACTATTTGGGAAGACATATGAAATGAGAGTCCATTGTCTTAAGAATGAGCTAATCTCCCTGAGCCCAACTCACTATGATACCATTGAAGAATTATTTACCAAATTTAAAGATCTAGTACTTTAGTTGAAATATTGTCCCATATATAAGAAATAATATCAGCTTATCTTGTCCATCGTTTCTAAGCTAGGTCCTGAATATTTTGTGTATGTTTCGACATTCCACTCAAGCAAGCTTACAACTAGAAATTGGAGGATGCTTGCGCTAGCAGACTTCATGGAGTCTTTGATTCAGGAGCATGACAAGCTCATACAAATGAGTACCACGAAATCCAAATAATAATCCCTTTCTACTGGTGTACAAAATCAATCCAAATGCAAGAAGGAATATTTGAAGCAAAAAGAGAAAGAGAAGAAGCAATCAAGTTCAAAAAGTTCTAGTTCTACTGATGACAGTTCAAGATCCAGGAGGAGAAACAAGAGAGAGAGACCCATATGTGTTTATTGCATAGTTTCACTTCTTGAAGTATATTTCTTCAGAAAGAAGATGTAAATCATGACCAAACTCCTTGAGGAGAACCATATTGATCTCCCATATTTTGCAAGAGGATGGGAGCGCAAGCAAGGAAGTGGTAATCCTGAGCATGCATTGAGTGCATGGGTAAAAACCATTTCTGATATCTCTTTTTATGACTCTATACATTTATTATTTACCTTATTATCTATCATAATCTGAATCCTTCATCCCTTCCTTGGAAGAAACCCTAGACAATTCACCAAAGCTTCCTCCCAAAACTAGTCACGTTTTGCTAGTTTCTTATATGTCTTCTAAAATCTATTTCCCAATACAATAATATATTTCCCATTATGATTATGAAGGAGATATACAGGCTGATATAAATCCTATTATATTCATTGACTCATTTCCCCAACCATTTCATGACCAAAAGACCCAACAACCCTCAAGTTCATTAGTTGGAAATTCTGAAAATTGCCTAGTTTCCAATGTTATGTCTCTTGTATATGTTGATGTTATGTCTTGTATTTATTTCATTGGTTGGAAATACATATCATTGGAATTCATGAGACTTATGTTCCATATGTCCGAACTCTCTTTGACCACCCATGGTTCAAATCTCAAGTATCTAGACCCTCCAGGTTCTCTCAATTGCAATTGTGATCTAGTTGCTCACTCTTCTCTCTCTATGGACCCATTCACTCATGGAGACACCATAAATATGATGTTTTATGTTTCATATGACATATATTCTGATATTTAAGATCCTCATTATCTTTGTTACAAATTTATGAAGGTGGTTCATCAAATTGGGAAGAATCTCCATGGTTTTAATCATGATATGGAACCTACACATGAGGCAGTTTTTGTTTAATATTTTGATGTTATTTGGAAAAGAGTTTGAAAATATATATTTTCCATGGTTTATTATGTGGAAATTGAACCAGGTGATAGATTAATTTTACTCACAACAATTAACAATTGATCATGCAAAATCACTCACAAAGAGACTGAAAATTGGAGCTGAACACTAAATTGTATTAAATTAGTGTACAATAGCCAACCCTATAAAATAATAGGTTGCTGAATAAATAACATACATCATGGATTCGAATTCATGAGGATCAATTCGAATCTAGCATAAAGCAGGCTTACCAAAAATAAGCAAATCCCCCATAGGTGTAAAAAGCTGATCCCAAATCTGTCATGGAGCTTACGAATTGAAAAAAAGGCTTAGGCAAGATAAATAATGGTGAAATGGCAGCTCATACATGCTTTTTCATGGAGAAAAGAGAGGAGGATGTGTAGGACAAAAAACTAGTCAACTTCACCTAGTCTAGCTTTTCCTTTTTCCTTAAAACACTGAAAAAGCAGGCAATAAAGCAGAAAAAGCAGAAGGGTGCCTAGGAGGCCAGGAATAAAGAAGAATTGATTCCTTTAGCTCTACCATGTGCTACATGAGTCAAATAAGTCAATTTTGACCATTATAGATAGGCAAATGACAACTTGCACAAGGTGGGACACATGAACTAGGCAAATAAGACAAAAATAATGAAATTAATGTCTAAGTGGGTAAACTATGGGTTGATTATTATAACATATTATGATATTATATCAGATTATGCTTGCATAAAAATACATTCTTATTATTCCCCTCCATCATCAAATGATGACCATCAAAGGGCCTGTCCACATGATCTTTGTTTACAACACTTTGATGCATTGAAGCATGATATTGGCATCCACAACATCTTCACCAAGTCCATAACAAATAAGTTGTTCTTTTAGATCATTCAAGTGAAGAAGAGGACCCGTTGAAGACCTTTTGTTCATCTCTATCATATCCATTTTTTAGGGTAGTTTTTTTCCCATGAGGTTTTCCTCCTTACCTCGGTTACATGGATTAATAAAATTTTGTTGTAAAAGATGACTTGTGCCTTGGTTGCCAAGGACTTAATAAATCATTTTGAATAAGTTGTACTAAGTTATGATTAAGGGGGGTGTTATTTAAATAATATACCTTAGTACCATGATGATTTACCTAGGATAGATAACCATTTTACTTGTACAATGTTCTATGGTATAACTTAGGTTATACTGATCAATACTAGACAAATAGGTGATTTTGGATCATTAATTTATAGTTGAGGTTCTCCACTTTGATCATTCTATCATCCAAGTTCCTGCATTAATTGAAAACCACTTCCAGCTTTAATAGGGGCGCTAGTGTGTGAATGTGGTTGTTTTGTGCTCTCCTTGGTCATTTATTTGGCTCCTAGGGACTCGCCCACTCACCCATGCACGCTCCCATGATTTCCTTCCCTCATTTATGACCCAGTAATGCTTCTTACCTATCACACATGGTTTCATGACTATTTGGTTAGGTTTGAGATCCTATTTGTCAACCTATGGGGACTTAGGGGTCAAATCCTAGCCTAGCACTTGTATGCATTCACATGGGCTCCAAGGGCTCACAAATTTTCCCCAATGTATTATAAATATGTACTATAACATATAAAATATGTACTATACTAATATGATTAGTTATTAGCATCATTCACATGTGCTATTCCAATTATTTTCAATCTCTTTCGTTGTTCTCTTGCATATTTTGTTAAACACTTTGAGTGTGAATATTTGTATAGCTCCTAGATCTCACTAAGAATAAATTATCATAGTTATATGCATAAAAATTGACTAATAACCCTCCTCACCCTTCCTTATCCTTTTGCTTCTTGGAATTGACTACTAAGATCTCAGTTTGTGTAGGTTGGGACACCCAAAAGTCCGGGAGTAGAATTCATCCTGCCTGATGCTCAAAACCTAAAAGGTACCAACATATAGGTTCTTGGAGATATGAACTTTAACTCTCCTAAATTTTATTTTGGTTTCTCCCATTAACTCTCTGCAACTCTCAGTTTATTTCATTACTGCCTATATTTTTCCTTGTTGAAGAAAGTACTCAATCACCTTGTAAAATTTTATTCCAATTTTGATAAGATAAGTAGTAAGAGTTAATATTTCAGATACGGTTTAGATCAGGGATATTACACATACAGAGTATCTTGGAAATTGTTTTATAGAGCAAATATTTATCTAGTGTTTCTTCTCAAAGCACTTCAGAGATTCTAGTTTCTAAAAGTCTTAGTAGTGAGGAGATACCTTGGGTATCTAAGAACTATGATATTAAATCAAAACAATTAGATGAAGGAAAACCTACTCCAATTTTTTTTGAGAATGATGCAATAAAATAAATTAGGTCTTCTTTCCAGGTGGTTGATGCCTTATCTAGATCCGAGGAGTCACTGTAATTTAAAGAATCAGGAAACCATGTCAGGGTATTGGTAATCTAGAAAGTTCCCTCTCCATGCAGAGTTATTTTTTATCACCATAATACTTGAACATTTGTGTAAATTAAAATAATTTTTCTTTTTCCCTTTCTGATGCATACTTGGTCAACTACTGGCTTGTTTTGTAGGTTGAATTTCTTGCTCCGATGGTTATCCCCGAAGTAGCTTCATGTTTAGCTCAAAGTGCATTGAAGGAAATATATAAAGAAGCACCTTGGACTCAACTTGTTCCAAGGAACTGATTTCTAATTAAGGAACCTCCAAGTGATACCAAAGATAATACAAATGAAAGGTGTGGAATCTGTTAGCAAAAAATAGAAAAAAATGAACAACTTATTTTTGTTTGTGATAACTTGTTATCCATGGATGTAAGGAAAATGAATTGAAATGATGGAATATTTCTTGACATTGTTGATAGGACAGATGCAAAGAAACTGGAAAATCAATCTCTACCATTCTAGCACAACAAATGCTATAACAATGACACATCTAGTATAGTAAGTGTTTCTTCTATACTTGAAGCACCACAGGGAACAAATATGGTCGAATCAACACCATCTAGAAAAGAGCCCCAAGTTGGAGATGTTTGTTATAATTTGGCAATGAGAGGAGAAGATACAAGTACATATTAGCTATACATTTAGCATCTGGTTACTATCTTGTTTTATATCCTAATATCTTTTTGACTTTAGCGTGATTTTGGATATGTTTTGGCAATCCCACTTTGTACAAGAACTGGGTGTACTATCTTAGTCCAATTGACCTTCTTTTGTGGTCATTTGTTGGACATTCATTAAGTATCTTAACTTGGTTAAATATAAATAAGAAAAATATATAGTGGCATGAATTAAGGCATGGTATTTCCTAACAATAGATGTTTGTGTCATGTATGATTCTTTCATAGGTAAAGTCATTTATGAAAATCCATGTAGTGCAAATGAGAAGGAATGTTTTGAGGATTCAGTTGAGGAACATACCTAAAAAGAGAAAACATAACAATTGGGAATTCCAAGGAAAACTTTACCCTACCATCTCATAAATGTAAACTCTATCCTTATATATCACCTTAAGATAAATTTTGTCTAGACTGCTCTTTAACATCCAACAATACTTGCAATTTGTTCCTTCTCTGCTATCATAAACACTTCAAACATCAATGTAGTACTCCATTGACGACTATTGGATGTAAAATCCTAAATCTATTTTGGAAAGAATTATATAAGAATGCATGAGAATTTGAACTAGACTAATATTTCCTCTTCACCTTGAGTTTAGAAAAATGGATGGTATTACATGCTTGTATTTTTTTTAATATGCTTTGTTTACTTGAATGTTGACAATATATCTAGAAAATTGGTTAAACATGTTCTATTTATAAACTTTCTAGAAATTTACTTTGTGCAAATGAGGAATATAAAACCTCAAACTGTAAGGTTCCCCTATTTAGAAACTTTAAATAAATCTTGGACATGAGTAATGGTTTAAATCATGATTTCTTTATGGTAGAATAGAGTTGAGAAAATTGCACGTAATGCAAGGCGAGACAAATTTTGTCAAAAATAACTCTTTAAAATGTGGAATGAAATTGGCTTGTGAAGATATACAAGTTCTTGCAAATTATGTATATCAATAGTCAATTTCTTGTGTAGCTCAAGAAATGTTACTCATCCCTTTTATGGAAATAACTCAAAATATGGAAGATATTGTGATTTCTTTTGTTAGGTGATTTAAAATATAAAATCCATTAGGATGAACATTTCTGTGAAGGATTCCTTTATGAGCAAGTTATTCAAGAATAAATTATTTTTAGTGGACACATTTAAAGGCTTAACGTGAAGGAGGTTTTCCAATTTTAGTGACTTCAAAGCATAAGGTTCAATTTTGAATTGTAATCGGTATCCCAACACTCAACACAAGAAGGTTTTGGAAGAAATTAGTCTACATGATTCACTGCAGAGGTCTCTACATGTTTCCTGCCAATGCCAGTTTTCTCAATAGGGTGAGAGGAGATGCAGGAACATCCTATCATTCATATAAGTCAGTAGTATAAGGGAAAAGAAATTATATCATAAAGAGATTTGTAATCAACACTCCACCCATTATAATTATGCCCAAATATATGTTTCCCAAGAGCTAATAAATATCCAGGTGTGAGGAATCCCCAAGAACATATTGCATGATGATAGAGTTCAGGAAAACCCATGCCCCACTTTTTCCAATTTGTTGGGATTTAGAAAAAATAACACATTCTCAAAAGATCATTATCCTTTGCATGATAGGTTAAGGGTCCTATTGATCTTCACATGTGAAATTGGATTCTTCTCCTCTATTTTTGTCTACAATTTATTTTAATGAATAAAACATGTTAGGTAGAGAAAAGTGGCTCCCAAGTTGACATAGATTAATAGACGCCTTCTCTTTCTATTAATTGTTATTTTTTCAATATTCTTGTAATATATTTTGTGAACTTGAACTGTGATGAGCATAGATAATTATTCAAAGAGGTTATTGTGTATTCATAGTATTCTTGTGACCTATTGCAATTCTTTTTCAAAAGCCTAACTAATGTTTTGAAGATTGAAAACTAAATTCATTGATGTAATATTTATCATGTGAATTAGTAGGTACCACTCTAATGTCATCATTCATTTGTGGTGTGAACTATATTTGTAAATTCTTGGCAAGAATGTATTCATGTCTCATTAGATTGTTGAGTTAGGTTAGTTATCATGTTAGTGTTGGATTTGCTTTCTAAACTTAGGTCCTTTATTGAAAAGTATACATCTACCTTTCTAAATGAGACTCTGATGATGTGTGATCCGTGTGAGAGAATGTATCCTCTATTAAGTATGTGAAAACTACTGGAATGTATTTTAGTCAAATACTTATTGTGTAAAGTTTGGTTTCGATTCTTATATTTCTTTATGTATTTTTGTTAGTAGGTCCTTTACATTTATTTCCATTAGAATACTTTGTTAGGATATCTACACTTTGCATTTTATCTTTATTATCTTTTGTAAGTTTCTCGATTCCTCGTTATAAAAATTATTGCATACCATGCTTTGAAAGTTTCTCTATATTATGGATTTTAAAGGTATGTACCAATAGTTGTCCTTATTTTCTTCTGTAGACATGTTTGAATATGTAGGTGTATCATATGGGAACTCATATTGGTAGTTCTTCACCATCAAAACAGTATTTTTAATATAACTTTTTTGAAGGAGATGCAGAACGCCTTAAAACCATAACAACATTGATTATCCAAGCTGGTCCATGGATTGATCTTGGAGCCTTAAAAATTACACATCTAATTGGAAAGGGCCCTTTTAGTTATGTGTGGATTACTACTCTTCATGATTTTCCTGATGACTTTAATGAATACCCTGAATTAGTTGTTAAAATGTTAAATTTAATAAGGAAGGAACAAATACAACCATCTGTGGCAAAATTTGAGGGCATCCTTAACAAGTATCAGGGCACAAAACATGTGTGTTGTCCATATGACATCTAACTAAAATATGGGAGGGTAAGAACTTCCATAAGCATGTTTAAATTATGTTGTTTCTTGATTACCTATAATTATGGATTTAGTTTAATGAAGTTGTTATTTTATTGCCTCAATTTCTTGGAGTTGTTGATATGGACTAATGGAATTCGTAATTGAATGTTAGATATGATCTTGACCACATACACATTCTTTGTATGTACATATTTGTATAGTTATGAAGTTTTATGAAGACTCTATGGGAAACAAAATGGCTCATCTGAAAGGAGATAAACTCCCCTTATCAAATATCTTAGGGTGCCATTGAATTTGCATTTTTGTTTGATGGAGCAATCTAAGTTTTCATTGTAACAATTGATGTAATTGTGTGTTTCATGTAGTTTCATATTGATATTGTTGAGTTGCATGTAACATATTTTGACAATTGATGTTATAATTGTAGTGTGCTATATACTAGAGTCAACATTTTCTTAATTAGGCCAGAGAGCTTGTCAAACTTGAATGGTATAATTATGCCAATTTTTTTTTCCTTTCTTTTCTTTCACATCCTTGAATATGGGATATAAATCCAAGGATATTTGATTCATTTTCACCTATTAATCTATTTTGGACTTTATCCAAATCAAGAAAAGGGATTGGTTAAATTGTTGTCCCATGGAGAATCATCACATGTGTTTCTTACTTAGTGTGTTGTGCATATGCACACAAACTATTTCTCATAATGTACAACTCTAAGAATTATTGTATGGCTCTTCTAGTTACTATCTGGACTGCATAAAATGGAGACATAATAAAACTTTAGATATATCTCAAAAATAGATCTTCCTCTATAGTTTGTTATTCTAGCGCTTCTAATGCAAATGACTAAATATTAACTAGGCGCCCCCCCTGGACATATTCCCTTTGGGATGCCTCTAGGGACAGTTTCACCTGCACCACCCATGATATCATTTTCCTATGTTCCATATGTTAGTGTTTGAGAAAATATGAAGAAACTTGAACTTTAAAAATTTAATCCATAATTATAGTGTAGATAGATCTCATCAATAATCCAAAGACATAAATAAATCAAACCACAGAACACAAGATATACCGTAGGAAAAAACTCCATTGATTCGAAGGATAAAAAATCTAGCAAACAATCTTAGAGTATGATTGATAATCGACAGAGAATGATTACAACACAATAGAAGATTGCTTAATCAGAGAGAATAAGAGAGGAGAGATCAAATTGAACACTGTATTGGTATTTCCAAGTCCATAGAACTTTAATAACAATCCGAATTCAGTCATACAAATTAGGTAGTGAATATGTGTGTGCTTCAGTAACTTGTTAACACTGAGAACATTGTCTCATCTTCAACCATGTGCCCCCCACAGAGTAGGTGCCAAGTTGGCACTTTATCCTTAACTCCCACAATAAAGATATGTTCCCTCAATTAATTCATTAAGTTTAACTGCCTCTAACTGAGTTGTTAACTCAATGAAGTAAATTGAACTACATGTAACTGAATGTAACTAAAAAGAACTAAATGTAACTTAATAGAACTGAATGTAACTAAAAAGAACTGAATGTAACTGATACTTCTCTATCATTGTCATATTCAACAACTACTTCCATAAATTAAGGACTTGATTCCTTAATTAACTGAACTTGTTTTATGAAATCTAAGACTCAACTCATCTCTTATTAATTCAAGTTAACTTGGAGGAATGCATGGGAAATTTGAATTCTCTCTCCATCATTGTGATCATATTAATTTTCTATGCACAATACATATGTGTTTTCATTAATTCTATACCATACCATACGCATAACATTGTTTTTGAACCTATGATCAATCTATTTACCTGGGTCATATAGTCACATGCTAAAGTAAATCACTCTAGGGGTAAAAAACTGAAATATTGAAATGGTTGAACAAAAACTATTTATGAATTAAGTAGAGTTTCTATGGAGCACCCTGGAGAGGTGTTAGGCTTTGAAATTTTTGATAAGTTAGTACAAAATTTCCAGTGACCACTCTTGTGAGGTGGTAGACTCTGTTGAGCAGTCTATGATATTAAATCCTAGGCCTAGGCAAGGAGCTACCAGTGAGCACCCAGAGGAGGTGTTAGGCTCTTAAGAAGAACTGTTAGAGAAACCCGAGGTGAGGTGTTAGGTTCTGTAGTGATATTTTTCTGATGTTAATATTTTAGTATCACGGATATGTGGGCTTCCAGGTTCTGTGTAGGAGATACACCTAAGAGCTGTAAAAAATTGATGAAGGGTATCGTCCTTATATCAGATGAATATTATATATACAGGTTGAGGAGGAATCCATGTGAACTTATGGTTCTGTGAGGAGATGACCATCATGTATATATGCATGTTGGAACTTCTTAAACAATATTTCAGTGAAGAAACACTTGGAACATTAATGTCACAAAAGAGGTATGTGTGTGAATAATATTTTTAGTATTTTATGCACCATGATGTGATGAATGTTGAATATATTAGCTGTAAATTATGTATGAGGGGAATTCTAATGTGACAAAACTAATAAAAATGTAATACCTAAATAGTATGTCTTTCGTAATATGTGAAGAAAGTCATGATTATTCAAATGTTATGTTAATTTAATATGGTTATATATGATGTGAAACTAGTGTAAATGATTTAAGATACTTAAGAAGAATTTCCTCTACGGAGGTAAATGTTGAATATGAAAAAGATACATGCCATGATATGCAAATGTAGGGATTATTTTCCTTTAAGATCATAAATTTTAAATTATTGACAGATGTTACGAAGTTGCAAGGATACTATGTTATTATCTTGAGGTAAAGTGTCTCAAAGCAAAACTAAATTCTACAGTGTTGTTATAAAATATAGAAAAAAATCAAAGGCATGTATTATTTTGTTATAGATTATAGTTTTATATATGTCATGTGTCATTGATAAATTTTGCAGGTATATATTTGAGAATAAATCTAATCTTTTAAAAGTTGTTATGGGCAACAACAACATTTTTTTGAAAAAGCATTTGTTCTGTATGTTCTTCTTGATTTTAAAAGAACCATATTTATGCATACATTTTGTAATAAAAAGTGGAAATAGCTTGCTATGTTTGTGACAAGAACAGGTTGTGAGAGACAAGAAGCATTAAGGATATTCTTAAGGAATAGCAAAACAAGCAAAGATAGAAGGATATTGATAATTACAAGAGAGAATGTACGATGAAGATAAAAGCTTTGAATAAACTAACACCGAGGACAGTGTACCTTTAAGGGGGGGGAGGATGTAACATCCCCTCTAGTACCCCTATTCATCAATAACGAAAAATACAAGGTAATAGTAAAGATGAAACTTTCCAACAAGAGACTCAAGGTGGGTAAAATCACAGTAAGCAATGCTATTTATTTTCCTAAGCTATGAATTACTTTGGTAGATTTACAAGTTTGACTCGACTAAAAAATAGGAGCATGAATCCACTAGGGGGTGAGGTAAATGGCGGGAAGAAGCCATTAGAATCTAATTCTTGATGATGGGCATCATCTTGGTGCTACGGTCACTAGAAGAGGAAATATCTGTTTATTTGTCTAGGCTAAAGTTTTAGGGCATCTTTTCAAGTTACAATTCGTTTTGGATAAATTGGTGGTTGAGTTAGTACTCGTAAACAAATCCAATAGCAAGTGTCTATTACTTATTTTAAGCTTTACTATTAGCTTATCATCGAGGACATTATTATTATCATCATCATTATTATTATTATTATTATGACAAAACGTCATTAATTTTACGAAAAACAATAATGAATATCAAGTGTAGAAATATTCATTTAGAGGTAATTATCCTCATACCTACATATACGTATTATTATATACACATAAAAATATACATGTGAGAAATTAAATAAATAATTATTAATGTATATCCATAATATAAAAGTGGATAAGGACATGTAACAAAAACAAAGAGGAATAATACATTCACTATAATATTTTGGTAATTCACAGAGTAATTAGTAGTATTTTCTTAAAATACTTAAATTGAAAGAAATATTATTTTAAATATTTAAACATTTATAATGGAAAATCCTCGAAACTTGTATTTACCCAAAAACAATCGTGATCGGCATCAACGATGCACCTCCACTCTATCTTTTAATGGTTCCATCCAAGAAAGGTAGTTAGGTTTTTCTTTGGGATGGAGGTAACCGTCGAGAAAAGAGGCAAAATAAATTTAATATTTGGAAAGAACCGTGGAAAAAGAGAATTCAACACAAAAGGAACAGTCTGTATTAGAAAAGGAGGTGCAACACATAATCAATTTTTATATGAACTAATACAGTTTCACGAATATGTAAGAAAATAATTTTACTCTCCTTACTCTTATTTATAAGGAGGGTGGGTGAATCTTATTTTCTTCCCAAACCGTTGAGTAAATATCTGATTAAAGGAGAATGTGAATCTTATTTTATTTTACTAAGAAAAACCGTTGAGTAAATAGTTGATTAAAAAAAAATTCGTGAAGAATATGTAAAAAAATAATTTTACTCTCTTATTTATAAATAGGGTGAATCTTATTTTCTTCCCAATTAAACCGTTCAGTAAATAGTTGATTAAAGGAGAGTAGACTTTAAACCTATGGTGAAGTAACTATAATATGTAAAACATGCTTTGAATATAATGTTATTCCTTTTGTTGAAGTTAGAAAAAGAAGTTAAGTTTTAATATTAATTATTTTGAACAATATACAAGTTGTTTCTAAGCTTTTTATTCTGAATTAATGTGAACTTTATTACAAATCTTTTGTATTATAATTATTTTGTATTATAAATATGCTGGCTACAAGGTGGTAGTGTAACTAGTAATTATTGCATAATTAAAGTAAGAAATATTGTAATTGGTGGTACTTAGTTATGATTAACAAGAAAATCTTTGATAGTGGTTTATGTGAAAGAGACCTCGAGGAAAAGTGAAATGATTTGCGGCATTTATGCTGCACATTGTAACTCTATGTATAGAGTCAGATAATAATAAAAACATTAACAATTATTGGTTGCCGTAGCCCTTGAATTGGGGTGAACCATGGATATCGGTGTTTCTCTCTTTCTTGTGTTCCAAAGCGACCCAATATATCTCAAGCGACCCATATCATAATAAGATTTCACTGCAAAAGGCTGTAAACATGGAATGGCCTTGAACAGATTGTTTTAACAGACTGTTTCCTCATGCAGTACATGCAGTAAAGCATGAGGAAAAAAAGTGAAATCAGCGTTATAGAATGCAAATGTAAATCGAATAAAATCGGCCCAACGGAATGGCCAAAAATAGATGAGGTAAATGAATGAGGTCCAGAATGCAATTGAAAAGTAAAAGGGATATTGGTCTATCAATAAATATCTTATTATGCTCTAAATCTAGGCTATTGCAGTTAACAATACAAATAATTTCTTGCAACGTTAAACCTAAAAAAAGGCACCCCCATGAAACTAAATTTCAGTTCAAAATTACTGCTGAAATTCTGAACAAAAACTGGCTTACCATCATGGCTTATGCAGGTATCCTGTTTGATCTCTTTACTTTTTCTCAGTTTGTGAAACAACGATCGCAGGGCTGAGAATGCTCTCCTCTCTTTCTTTTGTGCCGAGCTGTGAAACTTATTGGCTTTTGCAGCCATCCATAGAAACTTTTTCCTGGGAATTATATCGTGGTTTGCTACAGCATAATTGTCTGAGATGGGTGTCTGAATTCCAAAAGAATCTTCATGAATCTCTCCACAGGAATCCGATTCAGAACTGTAAACAATTTCTAATAATCGTCTATGTGGCTGTTTTTTGGCCTTCAAACTATACAATCGCTCTCTCAAGCATGATGCGCATATCCCCACAACCTCCTCTGAAGGATGTGAGGTGCAATAAGAGATGGTGGCCTCTCCCATATCATTCTTCATGTCTCGATCTGCAAAATTTCCTAAGATTTGTCAATGATTTCAGTCTATATTTGGCTGAATACAGCAGCACTGAGCATTATTTCATATACATTGAAATGTATAACGAAAAAACAAAAACCTAAAAAAACCTCGACATTCGTAGCATATATAGCGACTGACATACAAAATCGCTTATATAGCAACTGACATACAAAGTTGATTTAAATCCTTTCAAGAGCTTCCTTCAAAACATTTAAACCTTTCAAGACCTATTTTCCATACATACTAAGCCTATGAAACCTTTATCAGGTTATACATATACATCCAATCCACCATCAATGGAACTATAATCTTGACACATAGTTCACAGTGATCAGGTAGCTAGAATTTGGATGTAGTTTGTGATATTTCTTGCTATTTATATAGTTGTTGTTTTTTTTTATTCTAATTTTCTATTTTTTGAGCCGACATAACATTGTAACTTTATTCTTTTTTTTTTCTTTTTTTTAGCCGACATAACATTATGTAACGTAACCTAACGTTACAACGTTACGTAACGTTACAAGATCTCCCCCATACTGGGCTGTAGAGAGCCTCTCGGCTCAAAAATTACCCCGTCTTAAGAAAACGTAAATTGGAGTTTGGGTTGGTTACAACTGTAATTAAAACATTCAAAAGCATATATATCTAAACAACATATAATAAAAAATTCAAGTACCTATATTTTATTGTTTTGTGTGCTCCCTCTTGATCTCTGCTTCCTTGTGTAGATTGTAAGTTAACACCTTACATATTTATCTTATTAGATATATAAATATATTTCTATAATTGTGTTAACACTAAAAATTGTTCACCAACTCTCGATGGTCTAAACCATAATTTTACATCATATTCCCACCATTATTTCCTCCATTTTGACCTTCACAATTAAAAATCCACCAAATATGGTCCAAAACATCATTATTTCTTCCCCCATAAATGAAGGGAAGTTGAGCATTTATTGTGACATATCCGCACTCTCTCCAAAAAAGACCAGAATACCCTAAAATGAGAATGGGTCAAAACCCATGGACAAATACCATGCACAATAAAATACCATGGGTCATTACTATGGGTCAAAAAACCTTAGGTCATCCTATAAATACATTGTGAAGATCTCCCCACAATAACTTTTTGTTCATTCCTTGACTTTTAGCAACACTTTTGGTCACATCACTTATCACTACTTTTCATCACTTGTCATTATCCCTCCATTTTTTCCATACCATCCCCACTCTGTAAGTTGAGCTCGCTCCGTACCCATTTGGATCCATTCCCCCTATTTGACAACCACTTGTGGAGAAGACTAGATACCCAAACCATGGAGTCGCGAGACCATTTCCTTGGACGTCTATAATGGCCCACTTCAAAGAAAGGAATGCTTATTGTTGTTTCTTGTTATTAGTTAGATATAAAATAAAAAATCATAAAAATCATTCTTGTTTGTTTCTCATTACTATTGTTGAACTCTACCCTATGATTTAGACAATCTAGGGTAGGTATTTTTGCACGTAGTAGGGGATAAATCCCCACTACAGTTTTGGTGACTCCACTCGGTCGATCCTTTCAGATATTTTCTTTTTCAAGAGTCACTAATAGTTTGTTCTCCTTCGATACCTTCACACGTCAGAGATATGCCACCCCTCATCAGAGATATGCCACCCTTCATAGTAGATATGAACCAATATTGCCTCATTTCCTACCCCCCAACCCAAGTCAATGGCCTTTTTCCAAAAAAAAATCACTTACAAGCAGATCGCACTTGTCCGATTGAAATTTGCAAATATGTCACACCTTCCTTCTCGATAAGCGCAACCTAGGTCACATATTCTTCCTTGATAAGTGCGACTAGGACCAGAACTCCAAACCACACTTGTCTCGACTCTCGGAGTGACCCTGGTCGCTATTGTGACCCCTTTTTGTGCGACCTAAGTATGTTCGTTGATTTCTATCGTGATCATGATTGTTTGATAGTTTTTTATGACCCCGATTGCACTTTCTCCAACCACAGGTTTGACCTGTATTTTTTCAGTCCTTTTTCGTGTTTGAGATCCTTGTTCTAGACACCCTGTCTATGTTCTACCCCTTCTCTACTTTTTTCTTTCCAGATATAATCCCTTACAAACCCGTGGTTTGTTTTGTGGTCCTATTTTACTTGTATGTGAGCCCCTTGAGTCGATATTGGTAGTTGAAACCCCCTATGTGTTTCCTACAACCTGATCAGTTCCTTATGTGTTCATTTACTTGTGTATGTTTTTATTTTCTAAAGGAAATAGTTAGTTTGCATGATACTTACCGTCATTTACTATTGCTTATCTACATTTGAGTCTCGACCGTGAGATCGCTGGGTTTTATACACATCATTTGCACACATATCACACCCTAAAGTAAAATTCTTAGTTCATGACCCCAAGATAGCCTAAAAATTAACATAACACAACCAACATTGTAACCTTATTTGAGGACAAAAACAATACTGTAGTTAAGTTAGGACATTGGGGATAGGCATTTAAATAACACCCGTTTGTCACTTACATTTGATACATAGATGTTTTCCATTAGGGGACCAAAATCCTCTTGTCCTTGTTGACACAAGCATGACCAGTCTGTTGGAGGGACCCCCTCTTTACAAGAGTAAGCCACAACAAAAGGGTTATGGAAGTCAAGGTGGAATACCACACTCCATTATTCAATGAAGGCTAACCTTCCATAGTCCTCCTCATGCATGCCAAGGCATACTAGGTGTCGAGGGCCAAAGGGATGAAGTGCCATGAAACCACTCTAAACGTGTCTTGAACGAGGTATCCTAGTTGTCATTCTCTCTATGTCTCTTGTACTCAGAGGTCCCTCTCGGTAGTGGGATTATCTTAGCCTATGTTTCTTCCATTTCATTTGTCTAACTAGGATTTCATAACCCTACTAGGGATATGATTTGCAAGGGGCTTCCAGCTTGTAGTTAGGAGTTTCCTTACACTTTTACCCCATAGGTTAGTGCGTCATTTTCTTTCGGGCAGTGTTGCTTGTTGGCTTTATGGCAACTTTGATGTAGACTCGCCTATTGTAACCCGTTGTTGCATCTCACTTTTAGAGATTTGGTTTTGGTCTATGAGACACCATTTATATGCTTTCCTTATGCACACTCGGTTGTAGTTGCGTTTTTGAGTCTACGATTGATACTCTTACACCTACATTCATTACACAACACACAATCACGTCATCATTTCTCCATCATGCTACTCACATAGACTTAGGGGGCATACCTCTTAGTTCGGTTCATTGAACAGTCACTGTAGGATCCATATTCAACATCATTCACTACCTTTAGAGCCAGACATAGTATTTGAGTGTGATTTGTATTCCTATTAATCTAAATCCTAATTATTCATTTCTCCATCTAACCCCATGGTTGGTGCACCTCCTAACCCCTTTCAGGGGGGATGATCGATAGTGGACTTCTATCAGTTCCACCCATCATTCTAGGTATCCCTTTTTCTAGACCTATAGGTCTCAGTCCTAGTGGTCCCCTAGCCACTACACACATTGATGCCAGTACACTACCCAATAGTGGTGACCCCACTCCAGCTACCATGGTTCCCACCATACCACCATTCATGCATGGGGGAGTTGACCCTTCTACTATCATTCTAGCTATTCCTACCATTCCAGTGTTTACCCCTATTATCAAAATTCATCCTTATCCACCCTCATTTATCCATGGAAACTACATTCCTACTAGCGTAGGCACCATTGTTGTCCCTTCTTGATGTACTCTCAGTTCTAGTATACTATTTATGGCTAGCCTCAACCTACATGATTTTGCATGATTGACAAATGACCCCATTCATCATAACCCACTATGGCCTCCCATGCTTACCAAAATCTCTTCAAAAATCCCTAAGTTTAAAGGAAAGGAGGGAGAAGACCCCCAAAACCACATTATGTTATTCCACTTATGGTGTTCATCTAACAACATAGTGGATGATTCTATCTTATTGTGGTTATTCCAACACACACTCACAAGTGGTATATCGAATTGCCTCATGCCACGAATCCAGAATTTTCCTCGTTAACCTCGATGTTCCTTCAATACTTCCAATTACCCATCTGTTATGATGAGGTTGTGGAAATATTATTATCATGTAGACAAAACATAGCTACCCAGATCACATATCATATCCATGAATGGAATCATTGTCATAGCTTGTGTAATATCCAATTATATGATAGGATTTTCCTAGATTAGTTTCTCAAAACCTTACTCCCCCCTATTTCCAAGGACATTGCATCAGAGCACCCACAAACTGTGGAGGAATCCATCCTCAAGGCACAACTATTTGATCTCATCTACACCCAATTGGATTATCTATATTCCAGTATACTTGATGCTCCTTGTGCTAGCTCCTCACATTGAGATACATAGGTTGCATCCCATGTTGTTGATGTAGCCATCGACTCTATTACTCAGATCCCCACTTTTACACGGACTCTCCTTTGATGCCACCTCATTCTAGTAATACGCCTAGTGTTTCCCAACATAGTTACACCCTTGTTTTTTTCTAGCGTAACGGATAAATCTTGAGCCACACCTTATTATTCGTCTCTCACACCAGTCCCTCACATTCACGCACCAAATTTCTTGGAACCTATGCATAATGGCCAGACGATAGGCTTTGTAGCTACTCCAGCTGCTCCTTCCTACAACCCACCACCTGTGCCACCTACACCTGCTATAATCCCGACTCCTCCTATTCCTTGAGGGCAGGTCTACGCTCATAAGAACCCCCCTAATCAACCCTCGCCCAATAACCAACAAGGGAAGGGAAGATTCCATAGGGGTAGGAATCGGGTAAACCAACCTCAAGGAGGTTTCCAACAACCCAACTCTTCGAACAACAATGGAGCAATTCCCCCTACATAGAATCCCCAAAATCCCTCCAGACCTAGGAAGAACCATCAGATGTGGACTAACCATCTGTGCACCATTTGTAACACTTATGGCCATTATACCCAATAGTGACCACACATGAATCGGGTTTTTCATTTACTACAAACTGATACTCAACGTGATCCCAATGCGGCTGCTCCGACACTGCAAAATGCAACACCCTAAGGTACTGCTCCTATGGAACTACAGAACCCCTTACCAAACCAAGGGATGATTGCAACCCAACCCTTGGCACCAAAAAACACCGCAACCACTTCTGTAGCTACACCCATTGATCTTGGTGTCCATCACCTTATGACATTATCATTTGATGTCAACCTCCAGAATCAATGAAACTAGTATGCCTCCATCACAGAAATCATTAACCCCTTGACGACATCTACCTCCACCGCTCTTGATATGTCTTTGCATTTTTCGAGACCCCCCATGGACAAGACTACCAAAATACCACAGTTCCCTTTGCATCGCACAGTGAACAACCCCACTTCCAAATCCTCTTTCAACTATAGTATAGTCAATGACTTGGATCAGTCTCACTTGGCCATGTTCACTTTGGAAGTCCTCAAAAATTTTCCTTTACAACACAAATGTGTTAGGTGTCATCAATCCCTTTTATTATTGGTTCATCACATTCGACTTGGATCAAGGAGAACCCCAGATGCCATCATTCCTCACATTCCATCTTCCAACCACTATTCAAAATTTGGTCATTCATTGGTGCATCATTGATGAGGGAGAATACACTTTTGTTATGTCAACCTTTGTTTGGTAGAAACTTGGAACCCCAACCCTTCAACCTTCCACAACTACCCTTCGTGCCTATGATGGTCATGCTGCTCAACCCCAGGGTGTTCTCACAAATGTCCCCATTGAGTTATCCATAAAACCCAGGTTGATTGACATTGAGGTTGTCAACGCTCAACTTGATTACAACCTCCTCCTGGGACGAAGCTATATGTATGCAATGCGATCCATTTCCTCTATTGTCTTTCAACTCTTGATGCTCCCCCATGACAGGAAGATAATGACCATTGACCAACTTAGGTATTATGATCCTAAGGGACTGGCCACTCCAGAACACATCCTCCCTACTATTAACACTACCATCGAAAGTGTTTCCAAACCTTCCCTATCTGATGTTCGCCCATGATTATTTTCCAATGCTCCATTGACAGACAGCTTTTTTTCCTTACCACCTCCTCCTTCCTCGAACGATATGTTGTATTTGTGCACTATCATGTCTGGTAACATTCCAACCACCTTGCATCCTCAAACTCAACTTGAGGGGAATTATTGGGGTTCATTCCCCGTACACATGATCCCCTTAATTTTTCCACCATCTAGCATTTTGAGTAAGTTAGTCATGGCTACTCTCAACCTTCCAAGTTTCACTTTGGGTATTCTCATATGGTACCTTTATCCCCCCACCCTTCCCCTGACTCCACAAGTCAATATAAATCCCATCCAACCTATTAAGACGATGTCGCTCCCACTCCCTAGTACATAAATGGTTTCTTATGTCTCTACTTCATCCTTCCCTCCTCACAAGAATACTGGGGGAAAGACAACCAAAGCGATGACAGAACCACGTCCTCCTCCTACCTATGCTTTATGTGATGTCCAAGGCCATGCAACACAAAATTTTCCTGATTTTCCTATCCTTTTCACTCACATGCACACCATAGTCAAGAGAGATGATGCCCTAGTTGTCAATGTGCCAAACATACCTGTTGTTAAGAACAAGTCATTGCAAACAAACCATCCTTGTGCACTTTGTGGCCTACATGGTAATTATTCACACCATTTCCCAAACCCGCCTAAGTACTGGTCACTCCTTAGTGACCATCGCATGCACTCTTGCAAGTTAGACGTTACTCTCCTCGAGGAAATTCACCCTCTGTCTTCTTCCTAGGACACCACCAACACCATCTACACAGTCTCTAGCTATAGTAGCCCTTCCTCCTTCTCAATCATGGAATATCCATACGATCTATCCACATATTGCTTCCATAATGACGAGGAGATCCTTTAATCTCTTTTGAATCCCAAATATCCTTATGATGATTTGCACCATTGCTCCTTCTTCATCCCCGATGATCCTTCTTCATCATCGCACCAATTCTCTGTCGAACCAAAAGACTTCATCCATGGAAGTGTGAATTGGTTTAAAAAACTGATCTCAACACCAGATTCCTTTGAATAAGGAAACATGGAGAAAATTTCACCAACCATAAAAATCAATATATTAACTACACCCAATATAGTTGCATATATTACACTTGGAGCGTCTTGCTCCCCTAAAGAAGTTGCTTCATACAAACCTCTTTTTTAGGAGTTTCATGATATTTTTTCTTGGTGTATACATATATGGCTTGGCTTGATCCATCCATTTTGGAACATCACATTGACAGCTGGCATGATGTTTCCCCCGTTCGCTAAAAGAAATGACCCATTCACCTGTCAAAGGCCCCTGCCACCAAAGATAATATTAAAAAAGTGCGCAAATTCGAATTCATATTCCCCCATTCTGTATACCACTTGGGTTTCCAATCCTATTCTCGTCAATAAAAAACATGGTACCATTCAAGTCTGTACTAAACTTCGTGACTTGAATTTAGCTTATCCTAAAGACAACTTCCTTACTCCATTCATCAATCAAATCATTGAATCTTGCATCAAACATGAATTATTTTCCTTCATGGATGGTTTTTCCAGTTAACCAAATTCAAATCCACAAAGAATATTAGTACAAAACCACTTTCACTACCCTCTTGGAAACCTTTGTGCATCGTGTCATGTCATTTGTCCTAAAAAATGTTTGAGCCACTATCCAGTGGGCCATGAATTTTTTCTTCCACAACCTCATTCATATTATCTTGGTCTATTTAGATGACCTCATGGCTCGATCTTGGAAGCATTCTCAACATTTGGATGAATTATGGTAATTCTTCCTACGATGTCTCAAATACAACGTCCTCTTGAACCCCCTAAAGTGTGTCTTTTGTTTCCCCAATGGCCTATTACTATGATTCATCATTTCGAACAAAGGGATTACCATGGATCCTTTGAAGGTTCAAGCCATCATGAATCTTCCCCCTCCATGCACTCTGCGCCAATTGTAGAGTCTTCAAGGCAAGGACAATTTCCTTCATTGGTTCATTCCTGCCTATGCAACCAAAGCCCATGGATTCTTACGCTTGCTCTGTACCAACATTCCTTTTTTATGGGATGAGCGAGCACAAGCCTCTTTTGATGCATTGAAACAAGATATGAATTCCACTCCATTATTCTCTCCTCCTTACTTCACCAAGGAGTTTATCCTCTATGTGTCAGCATCTGAAAATTCTATCGTTGGAGTCTTAGTCCAAGAAGACAATTCTCGTCAAGAGCATTTGATATGCTACATGATTCAGAAGCTTTCCGGAGCACCCTTAAGTTACTCCCATGAAGAGAAGATGGCCCTCACTGTCATCTTTTTCATGAAAAATCTACATCACTACATCCTCATGAGCCATACATGAATCGTGGTTGATTGAAACCCCATGCATTAGCTCTTTAGTCATTGTCTTGTTCATGGTCATGCTGCCAAGTGGATCATATGTCTCCAAGAGTTCGACCTGTATTTTGTCACACCCAAAAGTACTAAATATTTGGTGTTAGCTTCCTCGATGGAAGACTTCCCTTCATCATCTACCTCATCCCCTATCATAGTTGATCTTCCTAATGAATTCTTATTCGTCATATCTATGGAATACCCATGGTATGCGGGCATCCTCCTTAACTCATGTACAAAAAAATTAGGTTCCCATTTGATCCATGAATATCGTCGTCACATCCATCACCAATTTGATCGATATATCCTTATCGGTGATTTATTGTACCACCATGGTGTGGACACAATCCTGTGTCATTTCCTCACCCACGATGAAGTTGAACAAGTCCTAAATGACTGTCATAGTGGAGCCTGTGGTGGCCATCTCTTTGGTTTGGATACTACCCAAAATGTCCTCTATGCTAGTTATTTATGGCCCACCATCTTTGGTGATTGCCTCCATGGAGTTAAACATTGTCAAAATTTCCAACTCTTTTCCCCAAAGGCAAGGAATTTTCCCACACCTCTACATCCCATCGTCACAGTCGGTCCCTTTTGCAAATGGGCAATTGAATTCATGACCTATAACCCTCGTTTGGTCAGTAGTCATAAATACATCATTGTGGTTGTTAATTATTTCACCAATTGGGTCAAATCCATTCCTACCTTCAACTCTAAGGTCGATCTTGAAATTCTTTTCTTTTTCAACCACATTATCGCTCATTTTGGTGTCCCCCAATAGTTAGTCTCAAAACACAGTTCTCAATTCGAGGACTCATTTTAGACATATTTATCTGTCATTTTGAATTTTGAACACCAATATTCATATTCTTATTACCCTAAGGGAAAAGGCCAAGTTGAGGCTGTCAACAAAATCCTCAAAACCATGCTCCAATGAATGGTGAACAAACACAATTCCAACTGGAACCACTTTCTCTTTTCATCCCTTTGGTCCTACCAAACATCGACTAAAAATGCCACCAGTTTTAACTCATTTCACTTATTCCACATCGTGGAATCGGTTCTTCCCATTGAATTCCATATTTCATCGCTTCGCCTTATCATCGAACTTCTACCTGATACTTCATTGTTAGAACAATGGCTACTTATGCTTGAAAGAACATATTAGGACCTTCACAATGCTCTCCAAATGATCGAAGCAGGAAAGACCCATTCTAATTCACATTATGATTCCCACATCCACCCACGCACATTTAGCAAGGGATACCTAGTTCTCATTTACAACCAAGCCCATGATAAGATGGAAAAATGGAAGTTTGAATCCATGTGGTATGGCCCTTATGTCATCCATCGATGCCTCAATAAGGGGGTATATATCCTTGTTGAATCTGATGGTTTCCTCTTGAAGACTCCCTGCAATGGGCTCTACCTCAATAGGTTCTATGCCTGAAGCCGCTCACCATACATAACCTTTTATCATAGTTTTCTTTCTTGTTTCTCATTTTTTTTCCACGAGTCTCACAGTTTGTTTCCTTGGCTATTCCACATGGACCCTACCTTTCCTTGCTATTTTGGTTTTCCTTCCAGTGCAATTATATGGTCTCTTAATATCGACTTTGTTGTGTGGGTCATTTATTCCCTGTCACATGAGTTGATCCATATCGATGGAATGAGTGTTGGTATTGCTACAAAAAACTAGGCTGAGTATGATGGTGGCATTGGTCTCCTAATCATCGCCCTTCACTTGGGTATCTGTTTCCTTGATGTCTTCCTATACTCCCATTTTCTTGTCACCTAGTTGAATAACTGCTACCGGGTACAGGATCCCCATCTCTTTAGAAATTTTCTATGCACTAGACACATTGTTAGACATTTTGAATCCATTTCATTCATGGATGTTCCTAGAAGTCTCAATAGTGTAGCAGACCAAATGGCCAATGATGTTATAAAGTGGCACATTAATCACCGCATATACGAAATACACTGCATCATGCATCATCATATAGTCATGCATACATATGTCATATACATCATAATAAGCATCATCATAATCATAAACAAGAGACTCATAAAAGCACATAAAAAGTGCATCCACATGGATATATATCATATCATAATGTTCAGTACAAAATGAGAAGTTCCACATGATTTCTCATCTAATCATACACATCATAAAACAATCCCCATGCTTAAATGCATTGGGGGAAGCATCACAAGATGCTTGTCTGAGTCATCCTCCCCTGACTATGTGTCATCATCTAATTCCTCCTCCTCATTAGAGCTCTCCTCCTCAATTGATACCTCACCCTATGCTGCCACTCTAACATACTCAGCAGCAACTGTGATCCTCGTCATGAGATAGATCCACTCCCGAGGAGTCCTGTAGAACATGGATATCATATCATCACCGAGGTACTTCCACCCATCATCGGAGACCCCATATATCAATCTCTCCATGTCCAGCCGTAGTGAGTTTAGTGTCACACTCTGGCACCTCCTCTGCTCGTGAGCGGGTGGATCTAAACCCTCCACCATGCCCATGCGCCACTGGTACCCTGCTGGAGGGTGTGGTCCCACTTTTGCACATGCACACACTATGTCATTCATATCCATCACACACATGATCTAGCACATTATATATGAATGAAACCATAAAGAATCATGTATATGTACCGTCAGGTCCCTATACCTTCCTTTGAGGTTGAGGCATCTACAGGTCTCCTCGAGAATCCATCCCTACATATGGGTAGTCCTCTATAAGGACTGAAAGTTGTTTCCACTAAGAAAATATCTCTTGGGTGAAGAAGCGACCCACCAAGCCTCCTCCCTCTCTGATCATCATCTCGCACCATCTCCTCATGCGAGGCTCATGAGGTCCCCCTCATGCACCACTAGATGTGGTCACAATGTAGGTGGTCACTCCAATAAAAATGAGCACAAGAAGGAGGGGAAATAGAAATCCCCACCAGCCAAGCTAGCCTGGTTCAGCACCTACTAAACCACGGTTAAGTACATATGGGCCCACCCATGGTAGGTTCCCTTGAGCACACTCTTTACCATCATCAGTTGGTCTCCTGAGATCTTGTGCATGCCCTTATATCTGAGCATCTACAACACCATTTCTACCATTGCTCGAATCTCAAGACTATCGATGTCACACAACAATATGTATGATGTATGCACATATGTTGAGGCATAGAAATTCCTTGCACACAGGTCATCCATCAACACCCCCCTCAGGAGATTTGGATACCTATCATCAATCACGCCCAGTAGTGGGAGTCTAGTAAAAAATTACACATTTCAGAGGGAGATCTCTAGTCTCTCACCCTGGATGATGAAACACTCTGAGTCTTGATCCCAGTAACTCACTAGCTTATTCAACAACAGTTTTGTTTAACACATCAAGGGGATCTTAAAGAACTTCAAAATCCCACACCAGGCAAGTGTGTCATGTATCACTTTATCATCCTCCCCATAATCTTTGATATCCCTGATGTCTCACTCGTGCCAGCTGAATAGAGGCATCATACACATGCACAAACTCCCTATTAGAACCAGTCACACAAAATTTCCATTTTGGGCTAGGTCGCTCCTGTTCGACATTTTTGTGCGCTCTAGGTCACGCAAAACTGCTCTATAGGTGTGATTGGGTTTCTCTTATTTGTTGAACAGATGTGACCTAGGTCACGCATGTCTCCCTCACAGATGCCCCCAGGTCACATGTATTTTCCCGATAAGTGCAACATGGTTCACTCATTTCCCCTCAAAAAGTGCAACATGGCCCTAGGAACCCTTCAGGCTCATCCATGGCCCCCAGAATGAGGAAAACAAAAAAGTAAACCATTGAAATTCATGGGCTCAGTAAGATCTCTTACCTGCAAGTCACAAATCAAAAAACCATCAGCCTAGTTGGAATAAATCAATAGTTCTATTTTGGTTCCTTCCACTCCAACTCAACACTGCATAGTGAAAATGACATGTGTCATGTGGTCCCCCTGTTTATAGTCCTCCATTTGGTCTAGTTTTTATTTCGTGCACCACAGAGTCATCCGGTGTCCATTTTTCACATTATTTGCACCACCAGGTTTGGTTTTTCGTCATCTTTCTGTTGATGAGACCAATGTCCCATGCTCTCCCTATGATTTTTGAGCCATTTCTCAGAGTCACCTCGATTTGTGTGCCACCACTTGAATCACACCACACATGTATTGGCATGTTCACGAGCCATCTGCTCCATCCATACTACAAAATTGGACTTATTTTACCACCATCCATCGTCCCGCAAGGAGGCCCCACTAGTCTTCCACTATTATTCATATCAGCCATGTTCACAACACTATCCCTTTTGGTACATCAAACATTTCATCCTTGCTTGACTAACCATTATGGAGTTTCTGTTAAGCTCTTTTTTTACTCCTAAAAGAATGAAAATATTTTCAAGCACTCTTGCTTCCTTTCACGCTCATTAAAGTATTTGAATGGGCATCTATGTGGCATCATTTATCTCCTTTTTTGGACTATGTAGACTATTAAAAGAAAAGAACAACTCTAGAACCTTCTAGATAGGAACATTTCCCTTTGTATCCTTTTTTTCTTTGTTAGACATTGGGATTGTAACTTACAAAAAAAATCATTATGGTTTGTCCTTAAGCTCTTTTCCATCCCTCTCATCAAGAAAATATTTTCGAGCAAACTTGGTTTTTTTCATGCTTGTAAAGGTATTTGAATGACTGTCCAATTAATATAGGTTTAACCTTTTCCAGTATGGTTAGACTACCTACGGTAAAGAAGTCTATATGCCCCTTTCGGTTGGGAGAGCTCTCCTTTGTACACTTTTATCCTTTTTTGGACTTAGGATACTTTTGTACAAAAAATATACCACAATGGATTCTTTCCTATTTTCAAAATCTCTAGACATGAAAACACCATTGAGCATTTACCATATCGGGCTCAAAAAAATCCATGTTATGGTATCATATTGAGCATACTTCTATCCCTTCTATGTGCTCCTTAAACTATGAAGAAGGCCCATAACGATGTCTCTAGGCTCAATCACATATTACGTATGGTCTCACCTTATGGAAGCTTCCCCCAATTGGGTCACCTTTGTTCAGAGTACTCTGCAATGAGTCTCCCTTTGATCCCCTAGATATCACTAGTTCAATAACTTCCCACAGTATCTCCCATTGTAGTATTTTTCCCGATTTGACAACTATCCTCCCCTCCCTATGAGTTAGTATCATCTACTTCTATATCATCCCCGCCATCATACTTTGAACAAAGGAATTTAGTTCTCTTATACTCCCCTTACTTTGATCCCGAGTCAGTGCCTCACTCCTAGTATTATTCCATATCTATCGTTATCCCCCCCGTGCTTCTATCAAGGAAACCTCATTGCCTTGATATTTTTAGACCTCCCTCTGTTGACGTCAACACACCTATTCCATAGGATAGACCTAGAGGTCCGTGTATCTTGGTTTCATCCACCTCATTGATGATTTCCTTAAACCGCTTGAAAGGAGTCCTTGGTTCCTTTCAGGTTGGTTGTGTCTCATGTGCTCGACTTCAGCTACACTATCAGATCGTTGAGATTCATATATGGTATTGGTCCTTTCATTATTTGGTTGAAGACCCCAGTTTCCACCTGACTCTAGCACATTGGTGAGTCTATTTTTGGGATCCATGCAGTGTCATGTCCCTTTTGATTTCTAGGTTGCGTTGGTAACAATGTTTGGAATCCCCTCAGTTTCATGCTTCTGTGTATCTCTAGTATTTGATGTCATATATTATACCACAGAGATTCTGTCTCTCATTCATTGATTCCATTCATTTATGTACACACTCAAATTCAGCAAATCAACATCAATTGTGATGATATTGCATTCCATGAGAATGCCATTGTTCCTATGTACCAGTTATTTAGATCATTTTATGTATTCAACCTCCCATTGAGGCCACCATGATGTACCTACCAGTCGTATATATGTATTTATTTGATCCCATTATTTGAGTCTTGATCCCCATTTTTATTTTTGAGACATTGTTACGAGCATGGGTATTCCCGGCTCGTCCATATACATGTCTGAGATTATATGTACGTCATCCATATTTTAGAAGAAATACAAACCATAATCCACTATAGTTCAAATGAGGATACCCCACTCCTTTGCGGTCATATCCAATCTATCCACTCTTGTCACAATTTTTCCCTTGATCCTATGATGTCTATCGTCCATACAATGAGCTCCTGCCCTCACACATCAGGGGGTAATCTGTTAAAACCAAAAATTGTTCACCTAGCTCTCCATGGTCTAAACCATAATTATACATCATATTATTACCATTATTTCCTCCATTTTGGCCTTCACAATTAAAAATGCACCAAATATGGTCCAAAACATCATTATTCCCTCCCCCATAAACGAAGGGAAGTTGAGCATTTATTGTGACATATCCCCACTCTCTCTAAAAAGGAACAAAAAACCCTAAAATGAGAATGGGTCAAAATCCATGGAAAAATACGATGCACAATAAAATAGCATGGGTCAAAAAACCTTGGATCAACCTATAAATACATTGTGAAGATCTCCCCACAATAACTTTTTGTTCATTCCTTGACTTTTAGCCACACTTTTTCTTACATCCATTATCATTACTTTTCATCACTTGCCATTGTTCCTCCATTTTTTACATACCATTCCAACGGTGTATGTTCAGCTCGCTCTGTACCCATTTGGATCCATTCCCCCTATTTGACAACCACTCGTTAAGAATATTGGAGACCCAAACCATGGAGTTGCGGGACCATTTCCTTAGACGGATACAGTGTCCCACTTCAAAGAAAGGTATGCTTATTGTTTCTTATTATTAGTTATATATAAAATTAAAAAATCATAAAAATCATTCTTGTTTTTTTCCCATTACTATTGTTGAACTCTACCCTATGATATGGATGATCTAGGGTAGGTTCTTTTGCACTTAGTAGGGGAGAAATCCCCACTACAAATTGAATCGATAACTTTTACAATTCAATGATCAAATATTTTTAATCAACATAAGTCGAATAGTTGTGTCTTCTCATTAGGATACACGACATATTTGGTATATCACAAGTTATCCTACTCATAAAATATTCATCCATGAATCTTTTATGAGAGTGTTGTAACTAGAATTTTTTCCACGAATAATGATTCCACGGTTTAGCAGTTCTTGAAATAATTGGTTGCATTTCCATTCAAATATTTGGAAATTCAGGGGGCGTAACCACTTCTAATATCGTAGGTGCCATAGTATTTTCCTTCTTTCCCTCGCTTGATAAGTGAGATGTCGTAGCCTCTTCTTTTTCATGGATTTCTTCATCATTTTCTCTCAACATTAGGTCGGTTTAAACAAAACATTTTTTGGGATCTAATCTTACTACGATTTCATCCTTGATTCTAATTGCGTCACTCGTTTCTTCTTGGTTGATTTCTTGTGTATTTTCATTTTCATTTTTTTGTTTCACATTCTTGCTTCAAATAATTTTTTATCATTTCCTTCATAATTTTAAAGTCTTCTTCATATTTTTCCCACTTTTTGTTTACTTTCTCAATTCCTTCCAATATTTTTATCCCGTGATGATGACATTTCTATCTTTGAAGACTTTGATAATTTGAAAACAAATTGAATAATAATAATGGTTAATTAATCAATTTATATTATTATTATTGTTGTTGTTTTTATAAACTATATATATTTTAATATATAGTTTTTTTTGACATTTTGAAATGTTATAAATATTATTATTATTATTTAATAATAATTGTATTATTGTTGTTGTTTTTGAAAATAGTGGGATTTAGGGTATAAGACGGACAATAATGGTATAGAAAAGGCATAAAGGGTAACGGGTGGACAAGGTGTAATGGTATGAATGAATTTATGGTTTTAAAATTATTATAATAATAATAATTGATAATAATAATATTATAAATATGAAATTATTATTATATAGGTTTTTATTTTAGGTGAAGGGATTTTAATATTAAAATAATAATTATTATCAATAATAATAATATATTTTATAATATTTATATTGTTTTGGATGGGAATATGGAGATGGGAGATATTTACAAAGAGATATTTGAGATGGGAGAATTAGAAAATAAAACCATGGACTCATTCTATAAAACCATGAACTGGTTTGTTGATGTTTTTTCCTTTTTACTTTATTTTATTTATGTTTCCTCCTTCTTTCTTCTTATTTTTCCTTTTTCTTCTCTCCCACGAGGAGCTTCCTTTATTTATCAATTGTTTCTTAAATGAATGGAACCACTAGCTTGTTATTTTTTTTATTCAACTTGAAAAACGTTTTTCACCACAGGTCAAGAGAAAAACTGTTGTGAGCAATGGAATATGGAGGAGTGATCTTGTGAGAGAAAATGTACTGAAGATCTAGATATGGAGAACGAAAAAAGTGAAAATGTTTTCCCCGAGGAAGAATATGAGAGTGCACAAAGAGTCGATCCTAAAGATCCGATACCACTTCTAAGGTAACACCTTACATATTTATCTTATGAGATAAATAAATATATTTTTATAATTGAATTGATTATTTATACAATGCAATGGTCAAATGTTTTATATGACCATAAGTCGAATAGTTGTGTCTTCTCATTAGGAGACACGACATCTTAATAATTAGATAATTTATCTCTAAACTAATAATTATTAATTTATTAATAAATGTAATATGCGTTTGGTATATTATAAATATTATTGGATTCCCTCGATCTTGATCTCTTTACAAATTCGAGTGCATGCAAGAGGTAGCGAATCGTTGCATGGGAAAAATGGATCCCATACAACCTGCAGTGAATGCTCTTATTTGGGAAAAATTATTCCAATTATCATCATCCTCTTCTTTGAATGATTTAGTATCTTATTACACACACGATCTATTGTAGAAGGATAATATCCAATCCATAAATCCATAAATCGTTCAAGTAATTCACCCAGTTTTGGAAAAATGATGATAACATGAATTCATAAAATTTCATCTTCAAAAACCAGATCATATCTCTCAAACAGTTGCAAATTTGGGAAATGGTTTTTTAACAGTTTTGTCTGATTCTTCATGGATTAATCAGAATGTCTCCATGGAATTTGTCTCCTGAAAAGTGATGGAAATGGTGCATATTGACTTGCTCTTTAATTTTCCTCATGTTGGATAAAGAATCATCACTCACTGAAATCACGTAGAAGTATAGATCATGGTCCTCAAGAATTCTTAACACCCTTTCCTTTCAAGTGTTGAAGTTGGATGTTCATTCGAGTCGATATTCCAGTCGGATGGATATTGATGCCATTACTTCAATCTCTTTTCTCAATAGTCAAGATCACGTACACTTAATCTTCCTTGACGCCCTTTCTTTGATACCATGTTAGTGTTTGAGAAAATATGAACACACTTGAAATTTAAAACTTTAATCCACAATTATAGTGCAGATATATCTCATCAATAATCCAAATACATAAATAAATAAAACCATAGAACACATGATATACCCTGGGAAAACTCTCCACTAATTATGAGGATAAAAAACCCATCAAACAATCTGAGAGTGTGATTGATAATCAACAGACAATGATTACAACACAATAGGGGATTGCTTAATCATAGAGAAGAAGAGAGGAGAGATCAAATGGAACACTGTATTAATCTTTCCAAGTGCATAGCACTTTAATAATGAGTCAAATTTAGTCATACAAAGGAGGTAGTGAATATTTTCATGCTTCAGTAACTCTTTAACTATAAGAACATTTTCTCATCTTCAACCATGTGCCCCCCAAAGAGTAGGTTCCAAGTTGGCACTTCATACTTAACTCCCACAATGAATATATGTTCCCTCCATTAATTCACTAACTTTAACTACCTCTAACTAAGTTGTTAATTGAATGAGCTGAATTGAACTAAATGGAACTGCATGTAACTTAATGGAATTGAATGTAACTGAACAAAACTGAATATAACTAAATATAACTAAATGTAGCTGAACAAAACTAAATGTAATTGATGTTTCTCCATCAGTTCCATCTTCAACAACCACTTGCATAAATTTAGGAGTTGATTCCTTAATTAATTGAAATTTGTTTTATCACAACTAAGACTCATCTGATGTCTTATTAATTCGAGTTCACTTGGAGGCATACATGGGAAATTTGAATTCTCTCTCCATCTTTGTGCTCATATTAATTTTCTCTGCATAGACCATATGTGTTTTCATTAAATCTATATCATATCATACTCATAAGATTGTTTATGAACCTATGATCATATCTATTACCCTGGGTCATATAGTCACATGATAAAGTAAATCACTGTAGGGGTAGCTAATCCCTAAAGGAGACTTGTAGCACCTGTTCACCATGATTATCCATACATCACATAGTATATCCACTTTACATAGTAAAGTACACCACCTCACAAGATGAATATATTTGTAGAACTATGATATTACTCGCAATTCTATTGTATTTATATTACTCACACGACTTAGCTTGATATTACTCACAAGATTTGTTGGTAATAACTCCCGATTCCAATTAATTATTCAAATGAAAATGCCTATATTTATACATTTCATGAGGCGGTTGATTACCAGCCTTTTCGCCTTCCTATCT
>LPNX010141364.1:370995-396655 GCA_001517045.1 Pseudotsuga menziesii
TCAAATTCAGGTTTTAAAGTGATACAATGACAGTATCATAGCTTCAATTTGCAGCAATTCATAGAGAAGAAATTCAGTACCAATTTGCAGCCTTCAAGGTCTTTATGCAATTGGTAATGGTGTAAAACACAAGGATGGATCACATGAGATGACACTCTTTACACACACAACACTTCCACTGGTGCACTAATCAGCATACATTATTTTCAACGCAGCATACATATATCAGTCACACTATATCAGTCAGCATATATATATCAGGTCACAATATATCCCATGAGAGAGGTGTACGCAGACTCAGCTTCAAGCTCATGTTCAGTTTTCCAACCCTAACTTCGTTGCCTGTGCCTCATCAACTTCTACAATGGCAATAATATTGTAAAACTGTCATAATAATTACAAAAAAGTAATTATAGAAACACCAGCGCTTTTTTTTTTGCAGCAATTTAACCCTTCACTGCTAATCCTCCACTCAGTCAGAGAGGGGAAGCTCCAATACACAGCATGCGCTAGAGGTTGCAGTCACTCCATGCAAGAAATTAGGTCAAAAATAGGGTTTTTTTTGTATTTTCACCAAGTAATATAACAATTTACCTCTGTGCATTCAGTCTTCAAACACCATCCAAACAGCAGTCTTCATAGCAGCTCCACAGGTTCAACGCGAGGGTCATATCAGCAGTATATCAACAGCTCAAAATCGCAGGCTCTCTTCATTCACGCAGGCTCCAACGCAGCCTTCAGGTAGAAGGCACCCTTTACTTCACCACGCAGTCTTTAAAAACAGATGGCAGTCTCCAAATCAACACGCAGCATAAACTTACAGCATATTTTGCAGCATAGATCACCGCAGCTTCAAGAGAGCTCCACGCTCAATTAGAAGATCCCACTCTCGCGGATAGAGTCCACTTAGCTAGCAATTCGATGGCACACCATACTCGTGAGCTGTGGGCGTAAGGGATGAGAGTTCGTGCCTCTCTCACCAGGGCGTAGGGTGAAGCGTTGGAATATCTAAGTGCTCCAATTTTCAATAACATAACAACTGCTCGGGATGTGTGCTTGTGCTATATTTATCAAGCAATGTACAACTAGTAATCATTCGCTGGAAAGCAGGCGATCAGCTATTCAGAAAAGAAAAGTAGCACCACCCACAGGTTCAAGCTGCTCCCTAGAAGGGACGGGAGCAAAAACGGTCATGGGATTTTTCCTTACTGTTCTTCCTCCCACATACACCAGCGATCTACTTCACGTGGTGAACGCAGTGATTAAATTAGTGACTCTCCTCAAACCACAACTGATCCTCTTTCGCACAATAGCGGAATAAACTCCAACAACAATAAATCCCTTGGTAATTCTTCACCGGTGTCAAATGCAGTCACGGTTCATTTCAGAAACAGTTTACTTCCACACTATTACAGCATTCAAGACAGTCTCAATAGCAGCGTTCAACATATAATGGAGCGATTAGAAATGAAGCGGCGGCCCCAGAAATTAGGGTTCACTTCAGTGGTAGATTGCAATACACAGCGCAGCATATATGCATAACCTTCTGTATCAAATCAAGAAATGCTCCAAATTCACAGCAGAAATTAGGGTTTGTATTAGAGAAATCTCCACGCAGTCAAAGATATAGATATATGGTATACTCACGCAATCAAAGATATATGGGAAATGATGAGATATGGTATACAATCTGGTCGTGGACGTTTTCAGAAATCGCAGCATCTCACAAGGAATTCGCACCAATTACCTGTCAAATACAGCTGGGAGACTGTCAACATATGGCTTACAATACAGAAAACATTTCACTTCAATTCAGTACAGCAAGGGAGCCACAGCAGGCACACCCTTCATGCAGAATCATACAACACGCTCACTCTCGCAGAATAATATTCAAAACGCTGGGATTGAACAGAGAAACGGAGGAGACCAAAGCACAGTTCTGAAAAATTAGGGTTAGGTAATTAAAAATTAGCAGAGAATAAACGCAGGCAGGAGGAGTAACACATACATTGCATGAGACTCCACTGGCAGACTGATGGAGCAGTCTGGCAATGGACTGGCAAGCAGAATGCCAGAAATGGGCAGAAATGCAGCAGGAGTTATGGCAGACAGCCCTGCTCTGATACCACTTGTTGGTAATAACTCCCGATTCCAATTAATTATTCAAATGCAAATGCCTATATTTATACATTTCATGAGGCGGTTGATTACCAGCCTTTTCGCCTTCCTATCTATTCATATTCCTATTATTTATTTACAATAATCCTGACGGATTATTCTAACAAGATTTACAAAATCACCACCTCAATCATATGAGGATATTTGTAGGAATTGATATTACTCACAAGCATATTGTCTTGATATTACTCACAATACTGGATAATGACTCCTGATGTTGTAATCTCAATACCATATCTAGCACTAATTCCTTTTATGGTTCCTCCACACCCTTTTCCTAGAGCACTTAATATTCCTATAGGGTTAATTGGATCTACTCTAGTTCCACTTCCATGATATACTTCTTTTCCACAAAATATTCCTAGAGATGCACATGTACTGCCTATGCCCCCTCCACCACCACCTTCATCTCCACCCCCATCTTTTCCTCCTCCCCACCTGGATCACCAACACAGACTTCACTTGTTAGAGTTGATCTTGTTTTACCTCGGCCACTACCCCAAATATCATATTCTCTTCCTGCACCTCCATCAAATCCTAGTGATGAATAAATTATTCACAATATCAAAATATTACAACAGTTTGTTGTTAAGAATGGGCCTGAGTTTGAGAATATGGATCGAACTAAAGAAGCTAAAAATCCAAAGTTTGAATGTTTGTTTGATGGGGATCCTAGTTGTTATGCTTGGATTGGATTTGAGTACTTCAAGTGGAAAAATATGAAATTTGAGTTAGTGTTGAAGATACAGCAACGATCACAAGTCAAGCATATTTCATAAGATTCATTTTTTCCTGATCCTACTCAACATTTTGCATAAACTTATTTTCCCCTTGGATAAACTTATTTTCCCCTGCAGACTATTCAGAGGTTTGCAGATACCTTGCTTCCACCTGATGCTACAAAACAATTCACACAGTTAGATATTGATGCGAAAGGGGTTGTAAAATCTCCTACATGCTCAAACACAGACATGGAGGCTAAGTAAAGTTTCTTTAATAATAGATGGTGGGCCACTTGGTCATATGTTATTTCTTCTACTGGAATTATGCTTAACATAAATGATTTTGATATTGTCAAATTTATTGTGTTTTTGAAATTTATTTATTTTTGAGATAACACTCTATATACAAATTTATGATTTATGTTGCAATGATCACTAAGGTCCTATATACTATAAAACAACTTTCATAATCAGTTGCCAATATAATGAGATAGAACTAAAGTGGGCCAAAATATATTCAAAATAAATGGTAGCATTTATAGATAGAAATGTGGTCTACAAGGACAATAGAAATTGATTTTGAATCATTTCTTAGGTGTAGAGGGATACACTTCCATCTATAGATATTCTAAAAGTATGGTTAAACTACTATGTGTGTGCAAAAAGTCAAGTGTATGCCCAATTGTAAGTGCTTTGTATTTTTTCCAACCATGTTTTTTTATTTCCAAATTAAGGAACAAGTATCAAATAAAAATGAGTGCTCAACTAAGTAAAAGGGAGTTCCATGCAATTGGAAATTATGAACTAGGAGAGTGGCGGTTTTTAAAAAATGAGAAAAATAAATATACCCTATAAATAGGTGTAGGACATAGGTCTTTGTTTCTTTTCTCTACAGCTAATATTCAAGTGCAAGAATGACTCCCGTTTTGTCCAAACTGAGATTAAGAAACATTACAAGCATGTGAAGAGACCCAAAAAGGATCGGTGCTTGGTATTTGAGATCATCAATAAATATTTTAAAATCGATAAAAGTAAGGTCAAATAAATCATAAATATCATAAGGGAACCCTTCTTTCCTTGTCTAAATTCACAATATAATGATAAGTAATTTCCAACCTTATCCCTATCAAAATTTCAAAATAACCTAAGCTTTTTAAGCCACATTCAAATGAGTATAAGCATGCTTACTTGTTGATGTTGATCCCCCAATGTCGGATGGGAATTGATTGGGTGACCATGAAAAAAATCCTCCTACCATTAACATGGTCACTTTATCTCTCTCTCTCTCTCTTCATGGATTTGAACTTGTAAAATGAATCATATCTCTTTTTTAGAAATAAGCCCACATTTTATTGGAAAAGTATTCAACAAACAACAAAAAAAGTACATTGCACCAACCATTGAATTTGTTCTTATAGGATTGTATATATCACTATAGACAAGCTATATTGTTGTAGGAATTATTTATAGGATTCTTCCTTCTTCTTGTGGATATCTAGAATTCCAACCACCATTCTACATTTTTTCAATGAACATTGTATAAACTTTTCTCCTTAATACCATATGCAAACTTCTTATTTCTTCTTTTAGCGATCATAAATCATATTTATTTTCAAAATATCTCATATAAAAGTGGATCATGCTTTGAAAAGAGGGGAAATGTAGAAAAGTAAGAAAACCTTTTCAAACCACATGTTAATCTTTAAAGGTGTTAACAGATATCATTCATGTATTTGATCAGGTAATGCGCATCTACAAATTTATGGGAAAATTTGGCCAAATAAACATTAGAATGATCTTCCTTAATTACAAACACTTTGTTTGAAAAACATTTAAACTTAAAGAATGGTATTGTCTCCTGCTTCAATAATTGACCATGAGGACAAGTTGATCTAAAATCTACATGACCTCAATCAACAGCTTATACAAATTAGGGGAAAAGGAAGAGGTACTTGACACCTTGCAAAAAAAATACTTCAATTATCCTTCGATACTACTTCTCATGCAAAGCTAGCTACTCATGAATCCTTAATTTTGAGAAGAATACTAAAGGTATTGGTCCCAAGTTACTTAAGAAATTGGGCTACATAGGTGGTGGACTTGGTAAGCATAGGCATGGTATTTCACTCTATTGATCTTGAGATGAGACCAACGAAAATAGGCATTGGATATTTTGATATTGCATCACTAGTAGTGAGTCACTTTGTTTCTTCTACTACTATTAATAATAATTTGCAAGAATCATGAGCTACAACATATACTTCTGCTATGGATTTGTAGGATGCATATTATGTACCTTTTGACCAAACAAAACTATATATATACTTCACCGAATGGTCTTATATGTACCTCTATCAACCAATCAGTTAAGAATTCCCTCATCTTCTAATTGATTTCAACATTCCTTGTCATATAATATGGAGGTTCACAACTAATAGTATGCACTATAGGCATACTAATTTTTACTTAAAGAAAATATAAATTTACCTTTAATTCACAAAAAATGCATTGATTGACAGAGAAACATACCTTAGTTTTCTAGTATAAATTGTAAATATCTTCAACATATTCAACAACTACCAATTGGTTTTCAAAGTCTCCATCAGCAATGTTAGGGAAAACCTCATGGAATCCCCTACATGCGTCCTAAAATACCCTTATCAAGATTATTAATCATTTCCATCCCACTTACATCATAAATAAACACAAAGATATCTTAAGACTCTAAAATCCACTAGTAAATGGTTGTATATGTGGATGCATGTGGGTGCCTTTGGTCTATGTATGTTTTTATTTGAACCAGTGCTAGACAAGGCAGTAAACCAATACAACTTAAGTTTTAATACATACCTCACTTTGTGCTGCTAGCATTACAGTCATTGATTTTGTTCTAGGTTTCGTTGCTTTTAGATGGATAGATTTTTTTAATTTGCACTCTTGTGTACATAAATATATGTTATCGCTAATACAAATGGAATTATAGATGTCGGAGCTGCAATTATATTCAACAAGTAAGTTGGCAGGGCTTGGGAAAGCAACACAACCAAAAATTGGAACTTAATACTTCTTATGAACAACTCATTCCCTATTGAATTCACATGGATGTTGACTATCAAGTGTGCACATTCCCTAGGACAAGTCAAATAAATGTTATTATCTAAATATGTATAGAGTAAACTAAATGAGCACACACCTCAAATAGTTCAATGTGCACATTAGTCAATATTTACTATAGCATGTATTAGATAGACGAACTGTGAGTAGATTAGTGCTAAACATATAGTAAATCAATGCACAAATCGTAGTTGATAAATATACTTGGGTATTATAATCTACACATTACCTACCTATAATTGTTGAAATAATCTAAGTTGTCTAGAATCTACATAGTATTTAAAAGGACGAAGTCCATTAAACATTATGCGTTATAAGCTAGAAGGCTTACTTGGCGTCTGCTTCAAAGTAACTGATGAAAAGGGTAAGTGTTTTACTCCAACATGGATCCTTCTTTAAAGTGCATTGAGTAGTGTAGACAGCAACATCGACAATCTTTGATGGATTGTATTTGATCATTATGTGATGAAGAAAACATGGCTCAAAAAAGAAGAATTCCATATTTTCCATTTGAAGAATTTAGATATTAGATTGTATGACTTAATAGTACAGGAAAGGAGTATTGGAATGGAAGAAATGTTTAAATCAAAAAGATTTTCCAAATCATTTTGAAAGCAAATTTGATCAATGTATTAGATGATTATTTTAACAATATAAAAGAAACCTTTACCATTTTATTGGGACCGGTTTCCTTCATAAACCTGATGAGTTATACATATGAAATGGGACCTTTAAGATTTAAAATTAGTTGATTAATATTATATGCTCCTACCAATTATTATCATCAATTTATTTGTCAAATGCATCATTATAAATTATGTCATAGTCCAATTGAAAATTGAGATTTCAATTAGAGCCAACTACCATTTCCACTATCCATTCCGATGTTCATTACGTTGGAAACATGAAGACATATTTGTTCACCTGCAGCCAAGTATGAACCATTCCTTTTTATTTCAATAATTTGTAAAAATTTATGAAATATATTTTGTGGTGTGAGCACAAATACTTATGTTCTATAGGAAAAGATATTGTTGTTCACTCTATCAATAGTGTGTAAGTATGTATGTGTACTTTTCAAGAACCAACCACATCTCGTATTAACTAGATTTCTACACTAAAGGTTTCATTATACCCATCCTTATGGATATTTGTAAGTTGTCTTACCTTTGGAGGCCATATTTATTCATATTTGCAAGCTATAAACATTGCAGTGATACCTACTAATGGTAATTTCCTCCTTGTAGTAGTGTGAATAAAAATGTATCTATCAATAATGTTCTAAGTGAGATACAATGTCTATGTTGTTAGTTCAAATTTCAAATGCGCCTAAAAAATTTAAGATTTCGAAATCAAGCCTAAGAAATAGCCCATATAAATGTCTTCTAGTCCTAACCTTCAAAGTTGATAGTAAATGGAACTAGCATGAGAACAAATTTATACCTCTATCAACCAATCAAATAGGATTTCCCCCATTTTCACATTCATTTCAACCTTCCTTTTCATATAATCTTCATGCATGCAGCTCATTGGCTGGACATATATTGCTACTAATATTTACTCAAAAGAAAATAAAAATTTATCTTAGAATTCCCCAAAAACTGCAATCAATGATAAAGAAATGCACCTCAAGATTTTGGTAGAAGTTTTATATATATATATATATATATTCAACATATTCAACAACTTCCAATGGGTTCTCAAGGTATCCATCATTAATAATAGGGAGTGTTAAAGTGTTGTAACTTTGGAAGATATTCTAGGATTATTGATTGTGTTCCTCCTTTAGGAGATGAGTTTGGTCTTGTTAGAGTCATTGAAAGAATCAATGTAAACCTCTGAATGTAAGTCGATTCAATAGTACCCAAGTATCAATATAATAAATGCTATTTTGGTGTCTTGCTAGACAAGTATTCCTAGTCAGTTAGAAAAGTCGGCCCTGTGTTGGCAGGCGGTTTTCATGGAGATAAGTTGTGCAGCACCAAGGGTGATGTGCAAGGACGAATATGATGTGCAAGGATAAAGATGTCGTGCAAGGAGGATAATTTGACAAAGAGTAGGCTTGGTTAGGATTTTTTAGCAATTGGTCATTATTTTGTAGTTTTTGGTCCAAAGTAGTTAGGAAGTTGATCTAAGTGGACCATTTTGTAAAAGAAACAAGCCTATAAATAGAGATAGGAATGTAATGCTGAGATTATGTCTAGAGGGGGATCAATGTATTGATCTAGATCTTATGATTATTGTTGAATTGTGCTATATGGAAGACTGAAAATTGTTTTGTCGCAATTCTGAAGATGTTTTGAGATCATGTTTTTGATGCGGAAGTAATATGACATGACGAAAATTGATGGAAATACTGTGTTTTATCTTTTTTTGTTTTTCATGTGTTGAATGATGCAATGTGAATGAACCAATACCACAGTATGAATCTTATTTCTGAATGATGTGATGTTTATCTGTTTTAAATCATGTTATGGTGATCGATTTGTTTATGAGTAATTATCTTTCCGCAATATAAATATGTTAATGTGATTTGATGATTGATGGTATGGAGTTGTGATAATAAACCCTTGTTTAGATTTCTGAAGTAATGTTATGATAACTAGACAGTAGATGCACAAAACATCCTTCTTACTGTGGAAATGTGGTTCTCACAGTTATCCCTCAAACATCTCAGGTGAGACCTCATCTACTTCATAGGTGTTGTTGGAGAGGTTAAACCTGTCTGGTTTGGTGCTTAGGGAGATCGTTGAGTTAAGGGTGTCGATAGAGAATGAACCCCTGTCGACGTATCTGTGTCAACAAATGGTTCTGTTGTTGGGACCATAGTACGAGGAGGAGGATATGCTGTGGCATCCGACGAGACCAGAGATTCAATATTGGTTCGATCGGAAGGCTTGAGAATTTGTAGTGGGAGAGAATCATAATTTGTGACTAACGACAAAAGAGTGGATGGGGAGCTATCTCTATTCCGATCTCCATGAGTACTTTTTCTCTGATTTAACGATCATCTTGTACGAGTGGTTGGCGCAGTTGACCTATTGGAAGACAAATTTTCAAGGAGTCTACCCACTTGCTATACCCAGAGCTGATCTAGCAGCTACAAGAGGTAGACAACAGAGCATTGAGGGCTGTTGAAGTGTGGTTTGAAAGCATCTTAGAAGGCTACATCACTAAGTTCATAATCGAAATAGTCAAGTATTATAGAGACACAGAAAGAGAATTCTTCAAAGGACCAAGAGGTAGGTTTTTGTTATCATTGCAATTTTCAATTAAAATGCTAATATGTGAAAAGGGCATGTTAAAGATGAACTCTAATGAGTAGATCCTTGGTGTGCAGAGGCTACAGGTTCTGCGAAGACAGGTTTTGGATGGAATGATACAGGATAGATGGATAGAATTTACGATGAGACTTTGAGGGAAGTCAAGGAAGTACATGGTCTTCTGTGAAGTGGGCCAAGGTTTCGACAAAAGGAGACACAAAGGAATGAGGAGATTCCTATTGCGACTTGAACAAGAAGCTACGATAGAATATCACAAGGGACAAAGAGACCCTATAGCGATGAAGGAGATAACTAGGCTACGTACGAGTCTGAGGAAGGACCAACCAAGAGCGATAACGTTCCCACACCTCTATGTATTGCACCACACTCAAGAAGAAATACTAGCTCAACACCAAATTGTCCGATGTGTCATCAACACTCTAATAGTAGCGAATTAGCGAACATAGGAAGAAGGCCTATGATGGAGGATGATGATGTCAAGCTACCTCTGTTTCATTGGAACGAGATTGAGGATCCCAAGCAATACTAGTTTTTATGTGAAGCAGTCTGGACTTTCAAGCAATTCCTAGATGAGGATATAAAGAAAGTTCAATTGGTGACAACTTTTTGGGGTCACACATTGAACTAGTACATGAAGTTTATGTAGGTTCCTATAGGGACCACAATGAATACTCTAGCAGAGATCATAAACTGATTGATTGAAGAGCTCGAAAATCCCAAATTTGAGTCACAATATATCACAGAGCTAAAGGAGATCAATAAATATCCAAATGAATTCGTCTGGGATTTTGATCAGCGATTCAAAATGCTGATGGCGGAAGTTAGTTTTGGGATGAGTGATGTACAACACAAGAAGTGGTTCATTGCGACAATAGTACCGCATATCAAAATTACTTTGATGTAGTAGAATATTGTGACACAGAGCGAGGCTCTAGAGATCGCAATGAAGCTAGAAGCTTCACTTATCCACGAAACAGTAGTTGGTATGAATCATATCCAATCGCAACTAGCAAACATAACAATCCAATTGGAAGATATCAAGAAGGGAAGGGAGCATCATGAGGAAATATGGTGTACTCGATGTCACATGGAAGGACATCACAAGGATCAATTCCCATATTTTTCTAATTATTTGTTGTCCGAAACTCTGAATCTGTTGAGTAATGGTGGTATGCCATGGTGTCGCATATGTCAAGTTCATGGAAATTAACACTAAGACTGTGTATATCTTCAGAAGAGGGTTTTTTCAGTATACTCAACTGCAATATGCGCGACCATAGCAGAATCCCCTGGCATAGCAATAGTTCAATCAACCACAATATCAACAATAAGGAGGCTTTCGTGGAGGTTTCTTAGGGGGACGAGGTGGAGGTTTTGGTCAAGGAGGAGGACAAGGTCACATACCTATGCAATGTAATAATTGCGGAGTACTGGAACATTACCAAAGAGAGTGTACAAATGTGTACTCCCAATGTACGTATTGTACTATTGCATATCACACAGTTGAAGACTATACACAATTGATTGTGAAGTGGAAAGCAAAGAATGTTTCGCCACATAACCATAATCAAAACATGAAATAGAACATGAACTAGAAACAAGGACCAAGAGTTGGGAAGATCTTAGCAGAACCCAGAGTTCGGTCTACTCATGTTGTTGTTATTACTCGTGGAGGTGCGACAACAGGAGATGAGGGCCCGATCCCACAATTCCAGTTTCCTGGAAGTAAAAAGGTGTAATTTGGTGTCGACACCGAGGGGGATAAATTATTTGAAGCACATGAAACCATGAGAAGAGATCCAAGTAAGTTTCCTATTTATGAAATTCGACATGTTTTTTATTCAACATTGGTAGCAAGACCATCGTGGCAGCATGGTACCTTGCAAAATTTACTTGAATGTTGTATGTCACTAGTAGAGTATCTTGATGCACTCATCGAGATTGTGATTCTATTACATCGACCAGAGAAGGGGTGGAAGGAGTCTGCTATGAACTCCCTGCATAAGAAGAAAACTGGGAAAGAAATGAGGATGAATATCCATATTGGGGATTATGAGGTAGATTCAGTTATCTTGGATCTAGGATCAGATGTCAACATTATGATGAAGCATACATGGGAGAAGATGGGAAACCATAGCTGGTGTGGTGTCCTATACAACTGCAACTGGATGACCAATCTAGGGTGACACCAATTGGATGAGTACCGTGTCTTGTAGTGGAAGTTGAAGGAATGAGGACATATGCATACTTCAATGCGATTGAAATTGTTGATGAACGAAGCTTGTATCCTGCATTATTGGGGATTGGATAGGCTAGGGATAGTTTGGCTGTGATCAACTTCAAGAAGCGTGTAATGAATTTTGAGAACCGTGATATCAGAGTTATATCCCCGATGGATCCAAGTGAAGGAAGAAGTTATATAGAACCAATCAAAGAAGAAGTTGTAGGAGGATGGGACCATGCGTACAACATTTTAGAAGATTATGTCCACCCTACTATTGATGGAGAGATGGGTTGGTGAATCTCTAGCTCTGCGTCTTCAGATTCTAACGATGCGTTGTAGAATTGGCAGAATCAGATGCATGAGGTATTGATTCGGAAGTGTGGAAAAATTACTCAGTCCCTGTGTCAAGTCGCAATAAAGATTGTTAAGTTACCAACATATGAAGGATTTCCTGATTTACCTGAATTTATGAATGATTTTGAAGAAAGGGTGTCAGAACCACAGAGGGTACTGGCGTTGGATGAATCATTGAAGGATACCATAGCACATTGGTGGGCGACACATAAGAAATCGATCAATGGCTGATCTCTTTTTCACATGTTAATGGAAGTTTGCTTCAAGGACAAATAACAATATCAATTCGACAAGTATGATGGAAAGAATGATCATAATTATCATTTGATTGCATGTTAGACCATGTGGGTGTCGCGAACAAAGAATGAGTGGGTGCATGCTTTTGTACACAGATTGGGTGAAATTCTGTGACAGTGGTATATATCAGCTGAGATTAGAAGAGAGATCATGACATGTGAATATTTGACAGTATTTTCTAGCCACACTTCAGCTTTTCGGATGTTGATCCAGTGATTTATAGTGTGTTGCATCATATCGACGATGTTATTTTGGAGGTAGTTTCAGTCGCATGCCCTGTATACCCAAATGAAGCACCAATGATGCAGTAGATGATGGAATGTTACAATGTGACAAGAGGGTTTGACGATGGTGAAGACCCAAGGAACATCAACATTCTAGAATCTGAGGGAAGTTAGGATATCGTGGCACTAGAGATGCCAAAAGACATAGTTAATCAACCATTGAATATTTGGAAGGTCAAAATTGGGACAAAGGAGGAACCAAATTTTGTGAACATTGGAGACTAATGGGATGAAGAAATGATGGAGAATATCACTAATCTGTTGCATGAGTTTCAATACTTGTTTCTGATGAAGTTTTTCAAGATGAAGGGGATCTTAGGAGATTTGGGAGAAATGAAAATCCCACTAAATCCATATGCGAAGCCTGTGAAGAAGAATCCATATCGTGTGAATCCACGATACAAGGAAAGAGTAAAGGTTGAACTCAACAGAATGTTAGATGAAGGAATCATAGAACTAGTTGATGATCTGGAGTGGATCATTCTTATGGCTATGCAATATAAGAAGACAGGTGAGGTTCAGATCTGTGTAGATATCTAGAAACTTAATGACACATGACTTCATGATCCGTTCCTGATGTTGTTTACTGATGAAGTGTTATAAGGGGTAGGGGCTCAAGAGATATATTTGTTCATGAATGGATTTTCTAGCTATCATCGTATCAAGATTGTGAAAGAGGATTGGCATAAGATAACTTTTGTGACTGAATGGGGATGATTTTAGTACACGGTGATGCCATTTGGACTTAAGAATGCACCTGCGATATTTTCCAGGATCGTAGTTGTTGTGTTCAAATATTTTATTTAGATGTTTTTGGCAATACATTAATGATTGGACGGTGTAGGGGTTGGTAAAGGATCATCTTCAAAATATACGACTGATGTTGGAGTGGTGTCGACAACATCATATCGTACTGAATTCAAAGAAGTGCATATTTTGTGCGCCATTTGGGATGTTGCTAGGGCACACTTTCTATAAGGAAGAGTTGTTGGTTGATCCAACTAAGATTGTGCTTATTGTTAACTTTCCACCACCAATGAATGTGAAGCAACTTAGAGAGATATCAGTCCATATAGGATACTATCGTAAGTTCATCATAGGATATTCCGTGATCACATCGCCAATGGAGAAGTTGCTGAAGAAGGATGTGCAGTTCGAATGGGGTCATGAGTATGAGGGAAGTTTTGACACTTTAAAGACAAAGATGACTATAGAATCGATATTGGTTTTTTCTAGATTGGACAAAGGAATTCCATGTCCATGTTGATGCATCATCAATCGCGTTAGGAGTGGTGTTGGTGCATCCAAGCGAAGGGGAGATTGATCATCCACTTTCTTTTTCTAGTCAAAAGTTGTCATCTGCAGAGAAGAATTACACCACAATTGCAAGAGAAGGGTTGGTGATGGTCTATGCATTACATACGTTTTGACACTACCTATTGGGAGGCCATTTCAATATGTTCATGGACCATTCCCCTTTGAAATACCTGCTGAATAAGCATGTGATGGGGGGGGAGATATGCTGTTGGACACTCCTCTTCCAAGGGTTTGATTTAGATATCATTGTGAAGCCAGGTCACTTGAATGCAACACCTAATCATTTGTCGCAAATCAAGAGAGGTGAAGAACCAACAAACATTGAGGATGGACTACCCGATGCGCATCTATTCTGGATTGGGATGTTTGATGACTACTATGAGAAAATTGTTCAGTTTTTTGCAACATGAACGACACTAGAGGGGTTCACTATAGATATAAAGAATTATTTGGTCATTTACCCATGGATTTTCAGTTGATTGTTGGAGAACTCTATAAGATGGGACCTAATAAGATCTTACGATGACATGTCCTACCGCATGAGAAGGAAAGAATATTGGTGGAAGCACATGCAGGAGTTGTAGGTGGACACTGTGGAGGTCATGAAACTATCAAGAAGGTACTCCACATAGGAATATGGTGGACAAATCTCAATGGGGATGCAGCTCACTATGTGAGGACTTGTGATGTTTTTCAAAAAACTGGGAAGTCATCATGAAGGGATGAGGTTTCATTAGTACCTCAAGTAACGCTGCATACATTTGATAAATGGGCAATAGATTTTGTGGGACTAATCAACCCACTAGGAAAGATAATTGGTGCGCAATATATCATCACATCAAAACATTATTTGATAAGGTGGGAAGAATTCGCACCAGTTCCAGATTGCATTGCTCCGATTGCGCCAAGGTTTATATTTGACAATGTTGTCATTCGCTTTGGTTGTCCAAATATCTTGATGAGCGATCAGGAGATTCATTTCATAAATCGCACCATTAGTGCACGGAATAAATATTTCCAAATTTAGGACAAAAAGAGCACCCCTTATCATATGTAACTTAATGGGACAGTTGAGGGGTTCAATAAGATGTTGAAGCATGCGTTCACAAAGGTATGCAACGCAAATCGCAATGATTGGGATTTGAATATTCTGACAGTCTTATGGGATTATCGCACTAATTGCAAAAGGTTGACAAGGAATACACCATTCAAGTTGGTATACGGGCAGGAGGCAATAATTCCGATGGAGTATATTGTTCCAAGTTTGCGCATTACAGCAGCGACAGGGATGGATGATGAAGGAGCATTGGAAGAACACCTAGCTTAGTTAGTGTAGCTAGAGGAAGATCGGTTTGTTACAGGATTTCATCAGTGCATCGACAAGGACCGACAAAAATCATGGCAAGATCAACACATCAAGAACAAGAACTTTCAGCAAGGAGACTTGGTGCTTCTATATGAAAGTAAGTTTGTGAAACATCCAGGTATGTTGGAAATGCATTGGTTGGATCCTTATGTTATCAATTTCATTATTGAGGGAGGTGCGATATAGTTGCAACAAATTAATGGTGCAATGTTTCCTAAGTTAGTGAATGGAATCTGGCTCAAGCCCTACAGAGAGGGACCAGTGCAACGCAATTCCTGAGGCATTGCGAAAAAAAACGTTTTTGAATGAGGTGGTAATAAAGAGGTTGGCGCACTATAAGCAAGTAGCAATGCAAGCATAAGTGTTGATTTCTCAGTTAGGAAGCATGGTGGAAACATATGTAGTGACGTGATAGAGTCAAATCAGCAATTAATGGAGCAATTAAACCAGTTAAGTGGTGGCACCATTTGAATGGGATGAGCATTAATGGAGGATCCAACCATTAGATCGAGAAGGATTGGCAATGGATTTGGGTGATGAATGACATATTTTTTCATGATGATTAGAAAATATTTCACACAATCAATTCCATGCTATAATAATTGGCGAGGAACTGCTTGAAGTCACCATTGTGATTATTTAGTTGTAGAGTTGAGTGAGATTAAAGAACATAGTCACAATTTTGCTGAGCAATTGAGAGTAATGCAGAGTGCGCCAATGCCACAAGATATTTCAAGTGGGAGTCTTCAGGATTCACCAGTCATTGGTGTCCCAATTGAAGAAGAAGTGGCCAACATGTTGGTTGGATCGTCACTAGTCATACGAAAGAAGAGGGGGGGCAATTGGACCAAGTCACTGACGCAAAAGAAGAGGAGCACTAGAGCCTCACAACGAACGGAAGCAAAAGCTAGAGAGTAGGTGGGGCTATTGAAAATAGGATTTGAGGGATCCACAGCAAGGGCATGGGTGACCATAGAAGACATACCTAGCTTTGTTCCACTATGCAAGCCTAGTTGAAAGCAGCAGAAGCTGACAAAGAACCAAAAGTATCCCATAAAGATGCCAGCCTTACTGAAGGGGATGAAATGAACTTTTGACATTGTGCCATGCCTGGTAAAAATGAAGTACGAGGACCATGATCTACTAGAATACATTGAGTGTTTCACATACCCCTTTGAAAAAAGGACAAGACATGAGAATGATTCAATGGTGCCCATTCTACATGAGTGGGAGATGCGATTGTAGTGATCAGGACTTCTAGGCATCATTCATATGCCTCATTTTGGTAGATTGATGGAGGCCAATGCATGCACCAAACAATTGTTGGAATGGTTCCATGGAGGTTACCTATGGCTGGATCGTTCGGTGCCAGTCACTGTTGAACTAATATCGTATATTACAGGGTGCCCATGCAGGGCCTGATCCATCGTAGTACTTCCGCAACAAAGATAATGACAAGAGGTTGGTTGCCAAGCTCAAAAAGAAATACTTCTTGGATCACGACGGATGTGCATACGTCGCAAATAACATCAATGATTAGGTTTTTTGTATTGCAGCAAAGATTCTATCCATCAAGGTGGTGCATAATAATTGGTCTAATCCATGCACTTTGAGGGTAATTCCATGTGTTGAGTTGGGTGCCACGGACGTACATATGAACTGGTTGTTATTTTTTATAAACCAGTTAACTGAAGACACCATGTCGGTACATGAGGGGAAGTAGAAATTCACATATAATTGGTTCTTAATATTGATTGTGTTGGTCATGTGGATGGAACCTGTAGACTACCAAGGTATGGATTTTGCAATCTCCCAAGTCTGCAAGGGCGCGAGGTATCAGAACCTCTGCCATCTCAGTAAGCAAGAATGGTTGAAGGACTGTGCAATACAATTTTGACTATATTGGGATGTGTTGCATGTTGCAACCATGAAGATTTCACAGATCTCTGAGGAAATAATAGAAAAGTACAGACAAGTCATAAGATTCACCATAGGTCCGTATGGAATACATGTGCAAGCGCGAAGGGACCCGGAGCAACAATGGTTAGCTACCCAGTATAAGCTAATTGATGCTAAGATGGACGTAGTAGTGGCTGATTGTCCTGCAGAGTGGAACATGTGGGTGAGTGCGGAGGAAGTCTCAAACACCACAGAGGGTCCTCCACTTGATGCACCTGTGGATCAAGCACCTATACATGAAAGTGATCGGGAGTCAAGAGGCATTGTCAAGGACTCCGACAGATTCAAAAGTGTGCAAAAATATGAGGAGACAAGGACAAAGAGAAGGCAAGAGCACGGACAGGCCAGTGGCACATCGCCAATGGAAGATGAACATGTGAACCACATCATTGTAGCAATCACAAGGATGATGATTGCGGTTGAGACTTAGCTGACGAAGCAGTCGACGAAGGGATTTGAAGAGGTAAAGTCATGTTGGCACCCCAACAACTCCCCTTGATTTTATAATAATAAAGGGGCCCCATTGTAAATTTTGTAAATATTTAACGCTTGGTTTTCTTTAATTTATCTTGCTTCATGTAGTTAGTTGTTTTGATGATCTCCCTTTGGATCCATCATTTTCCATGTTGCTTGATCTTTGGCTTGGTCTCCATTTTATGAGATTTGGGTGATTTCAATGATTTGACTATGTTTCTTATCGGTTCTTAGACCTCATATATGGTTAACCTGATAATGATTTTCAATTATTAAGTATGTGCTTGGATTTATTTCAATTTGATGAGCATTATGCTCAATTGTTTAAAAAAAAATTTATTAAAATTTAATTGACTCTTATTTCTTTTATGACTTTGAATATTATTTTCATATATTCTTTTGAGCTCATCAAATAATTTGAAGAAAATTTAGTGTTGATAAAGTGATTATTAACGTTATGTTAACGTTATGTTAATAATTATGTTTACATAATGTGAGAATGAGTTCCTATGTAAATTCTTTTCCATAAAGAATTTTCCAACTTTATCATTAATAATTTTTGAAATAATGTTAATATTATCCTTTCTTTAGTTATGTTGACTATATAAAAATATCAATACATATTTGACTTATCTCACCATTATATATAAAGGGATTATAAAAAAAAAACATGAAAAATAAAATAACAAATTTTCAATTTCAATTTATTTAAATTTTGTTTATTTTTCATGAAAAAAGTAATAATAATATATCATATTTTATCAAGGGAGGTTTCAACGTACATCCCCATTATATCAATGATATTGGGTCAAATATTGATGGTAGGTTAAAGAATTTAACATATTACAAAAATTCAAAATGATTATAGACTTTTCGTTGGCATTTTTATTTACTACGGATGAATACAAATAGCTTTCACATAGGATTTGTTTAAGTTAACCATTCTTTTTATTTTTGGTTCATCTGCAGGATATTAATTGAACATTTCATGAAGGGATATTTCAGGAGGATTGGTTGTTGCGTTAAGATTGCAGCCATTAAAAATGCCAACACTATTCAATTTGAAACCCATTTTGCCCCATTAAAAGCGATGGATATTTTTAGTGAAGTTCTACAAATGTCCAGAAGGAGAGGAGATCGTTGAAGTCAAGGCTCAGTGAATCAATGAAGAAGGGAGATTCGTTTGACGGTGATGGGGATGCGATTCAAATTTGTGACAGTTGGCTCATCTAACAGAAGCCCACACCAAAATAGAGAGACCGTGTTGCGTGGATGATTGTAAGCAAATGATGAAGAATCAACTCGATCCATTAAAAACCCACTTCACAAATGGGCCGAATTATCCCTAACTGTGAGCCGTTTTCCAAAAAAATGCACGACCTATGAGATATTCGAGTCGGTTTCAGCCAAAGTTTTCAGGAATTTTCTGTTACGTCCAGATCCATTTTTTTGAAGTTTGATAGAATTTCATCTCTCTATTTAAACAAGAGATAGGACTGCAGGCAGAAGGGGGCATCGCTGTAGAATAGAGACGGTCTTTCATTGTTCTATTTCCTGCTTGTAGTTTTTATAATTAGAATTATAACGAGGAGTCTCGATAGGATAAGAGAAACTTTGTTTTCATTATTTTGTTTTCTATTTTGTAAAATTTCTGTTTGCAGAGTGGAGGAGACACTACTAGGATGGAGGGGCTGAAGAAAAACATCATTGAAATATTATTTCAGTACTAGTTTTATTCCTTACTGAGGTTTTATCTTCGAAGGTGGAATGTGACTGGAAATTCTCAGACTGGTATCGTTGATCGGTATTATTTTGGATACTTTTTTATATTTCAATATATAATCTTCTACTTATAATATTGATGCAGTATACTTGGTTATGCTTGTATTCATTATTTGATATTACACTTTGTCAACACAATATTGTTATTTGAATTAGTATATTATTATAATTGAATTAATCAGTGTTTTCATTGAAAAATCGAGATATAATGATATACATATTTATGTTTGTTTTTTATCTCATTTGTATTTTTGCAATGTTTTCATTATGAACATTATCTTCTATTCAAATATTTAATGTTGTTTATTAGTTGTTAATTAATTTTACACTTCAGAAAAATTTGAAGTAATTGCTTATTTCAATTTCTCTGTCATGGTAACATATAGCAGAATGATTTAGTGTGGATGGTTTAAATATTTTCATTTAAATCTTACTCATTTATCTTTCTATTCACTTGAAATATTAATTGATAATTAATATAATATTCAAATTGCTCTCAGCTGGGATAGAATAATTTAGTTAGTGTTATTTTAAGTATAGTTTACATTTAACAGTTGATAAATAGAATTAGGTTAATTTTAGAATAATTATAAATAGTCTTTTAAAATTTAGAATATTCAATACAAAATCCTCAAAATCGAAGACTTTCATTAAGAAAGCAATTCTAGGATAACTTAGGTAGTAGAAAACTAATTTTAGGGTTTATTTAGATAGAAATAAGATTAGGATAAATTTTTACTGAATTTTAGTTTCTCCTTAAGAGAAAAATTGGTAGCAGGACCATAACTTGCAAGATTTTGTCATCCCAAACACACCGGGAGCTACTTTAAGCTACTTGTGTGGGCTTAATCTCCTTAGTTGGCCTAGGTTAGAAAATCAGGCCAACAAATGGCACTAGAAGGAGTGATGATCGACAAGTAAGCCCTTTTGAGCTATTTCTTTTAAATTTTGATCTATTTTAAAAATGGCTCCTATCACTATTTTAGAACATGCTTTCAACATGCCTAGGCCTGCTAGAGGTATTTCTGAAACTGCAGTAAATCTCTTGCAAAGGTTAATTTTTGATGGAGAAGGTAAAATGGCTGCTTTGAAACATCTCATTCAATTTATAGATATTTGTAACCATTATCGTATAGTGTGTGAGAGTAAGATTTGTAGGCTTTTTACTGTCACTTTCAAAAGAAGAATTCGAGGCTAGTTCGAAATGTTACCAGCTAAATCCATTCATTCATGGAAACATTTCATGGAGATGTTTATTGATGCGCATGAGGATTATAATTATCAAGAGTTGAGGTATGAGATTGGAAATCTTCGCAAACAAGAATGTGAATCTAATAGTACTTTCTTTTCAAGATTTATGTCAATGCATTTTAGATTCCATGAGAAAGATCAACTTTCTGCAGAAGAAATAACAGATTTATTTTTATTTCTTGATTCTCATTCAACTTTATATGGTCAAACAAATAATGATAAGCTTCAAATTGATGAAATGCATGTTGATGGTTGCATCACTTCATCGGTTAATATTGATTCAAGGTCTAATATTATTGGTCCAAATTCTGACACTAAAATTGTTGAACATTAACAAATCTTAGGATCTTCTAATATACAATTTCAAGAACAAAAGAATTTGAATTCGACACTTACATTAAAAAATCATTCTCTTGCTCAAGAAATTGTAGTCGAAAAGGAATCGATGATTTTAGGACCTAAAACTGAATCTTTGAATGATAGTTGCATAAATCATGATTTTGCATTTTTTTCTTCTCAAATTGAACAAAATTATCTCATTCCTTCACAAAATATATCAACAAATCAGAATATGGACAATGATTTTTCTCTTGGATCAGTTAATCAAGATTGTCCTATGAAAACAGGAACATCTAATTTTCAACATTTGGAAAGTTATCATGCTTTATATCCGGATCTATTTACTGATTATAGTTCATGTCCAGATACTAATATGCAAACAAATTCTCCACTATGGTCAGTTCCTATGCAAAGTGATTTGTTGTATAAGAATGAGGAAAATATTTCTATTCAAGATATTGACGATGAAAATAATTTTATAAATATTGCTCATGAATCTCATGCATACGATAATATTGAAAAAGCTAAGTTAGAAGATAAAACCATTTCTTATAATGTTTTAGATTTTGGCGATACTAATATTTTCAATTGTAAATCAATTGAGTCATCAAAATCACACGACTTTCAAAGGGAAAGTTCTCACTCTAAGGTAATGTCAAAGTCTGATTTTCAAATTTATGATGATGATTCTTCCTTACAAAAGATATACTCTACTTTAACTTCTCCTAGATCCTTTGATCATAATCTCAACATGCTGCTTTTTTATTACTATCCCGATGAATTTCCTATCACACATTCCATTGAATCTTCACAAGTTGTAGATGCCCTCCAATCTTATTTTTATGATTCAATGTATTTTTGGTTGGAAGGATTGCATCTTAAAAGGTTTCCATGTCCTATTTTTCTTCCTTTTGTAGATATAGGCTCTAATTTAATACTTTCTATTTTTCAATATGAAGCATTTCAATTCATATTATTAATATTTGATATGTTTTATTTTGCAGGATTACAAATACTTCAATGGCTTCATTGGCTTTTTGACTTTACCTGATTATGATTTTATATTTTATTTTAGTGTACATAAAATAAGACTAGGAATAAGATAGAGTAGTTTCTTTTTCTTTGCTTCTTAGTTTTTAGTTTTGATTTCACACATAGTAGTAAATACAAGAATGTATATATTCATCAATAAGCTCAATAGCTTTCTACTAAGGATAGATTGATCTCTACTTAATTTTTGGTCAAGTACACTTGGTTGGATTGACAAGTTAGAAAGCGTTTTGAAGCAAGTGACACAATCGGGAATGCATGAATACGAGTATGGCCTTACATCAGGGAAGTGAATTCTTTATCTTATTTCCATTTCAAAATTTGTAAACTTGTTATTTATCTTCTTAAACTTTGAAATATTGTAAAGTTTAGATATTGAATTTTTTTAATTGACTTCGAACCACAAACTCATCCTTGCATGCTTCTTCTAAGTATTTTGATATTGATAATTAAAAAAAAAAATATTGAATTTTGAAATTAATTGTGAGAAATCATAAATTTACAATAACTGAGTAATGATAAATCGATTTATTAAAATTAATCAGTAGGTTATTTTACACGATTGTGGGATGATGTCATTAATTATACACTTTTAGACTATATTTAAATTATTACATTGGCATTCATCAATTTATTTAAAATGTGTAGACTAGCCTTATGGTTATTTCTTTTATCATTCAAATTTTCATTAAAAGTTTGATTTTCTCTTGAAATGAGTTTGCTAAATCAACTCCTTGAAATTTTTAAATCATTCATGCCAATTCCTGATTTTGCTCATAAATATTGTTTTGATGAATATTTCTCTAAATTTTTGTAAACGATTTTTTTTTAAATTAATAATTTAGGCTTTTATATGAATACTTACCATATTTATAATTAAGGAAAAGTCTCATTTTGATATTGTCACAACCACAAATTAAGATAAATATAATTGAGGGTATGGAAAATTGTTTTATACTTTCAGATCAATTAAATCTGTGTTAAATATTATTACATGTTGATCTTCAATTTAAGAATTTTCTTTCATTCGATTATGATGCTTAGTGAAGTTGTGACATGGAATTAATAATGATTTGCACACATTAATTTAATTGTCAAATTAATTTAAGATCAACATGTAATAATGAGTTTGGTTTCACTTGATTGCTTTTCATTTTCACTTTTGAGACCTAGATGATTGGATTTCTTATCACCTCAACCTTGTACATATTGACTAGATTTTGAGTTGATATCTTGCTTTTTGAGATAATTAGTTTCTTACAAGTCTTGTTTATTTATTTGATTATCTTTGATTTAAAAGATTTTGTTATGACCATTTTCTTTTAGGTTTTTCATTTTTTTTGTTTTTCAAAATAAAGAGTTGTAATCATTACATCTTGCTCATTTTGTAATTATTCTCACAAAACTGTACAACTTAGACTTTTCATTTTTCCTTTTGTAAATAATGATGAATAAAAGGACTTGACTTACTCAATCTTCTCATCGATTAATTAAATGAGTCCTAAAAGAAAGAAGAGATATTTTAATAATTGAATGATTCTGCAATATTCAAATATTTTCGAAACTTTACATCAATAATAAGTTTATGATACTTTTTGTGAAAATCACCATTTTGACATATATATTATATTTGTGTCTCCTATTTTCCATTTTATATTGACCTTTATTTAAACTTTAAATCTTTATATTGTGGTCAATTTTAATATTAGGAGATTTATCGTTATTTCTTACGCATGTTATAATTTTGTGATTTTTAAGTTATTTTGTATAGCTCATCACATAGAGAGTGATCATATCTTAAAATTTGTTTTTTGAGCTTATTTACCTTCTTCGACTCTCAGTTAAAGTTTCGATAAATTTTTCTTTTGGATTTTAATACATACCTTTTGGTTGAATTTTGGATTTAATCGGATTCTATCTTTTTGAGTGTTTTGGTTCAATTAGTGATTTTTATTTTAAAATTTGTTTGGTTGATTGGTTTCAGTAGTGAATTTAATATTTTTCAGCTTTTTTATTTTCTTCTTTGTTTTTAAAGGAGCATTGTAGATAAATAATACTGTAATGGCATACTATTGGGTGTTCATATGTTTCTCTACTAATCAACCTGATATCTTTAAGGGAAACCATTGTAAGGAGTTTCTTGCCATATCAAATGTTTTTACTATGACTGAATCACTCCTAGCCTTGAAAGATTTCTTATGAACTTAGCTAATCAGTCAGTTGAACTCACGGTTATTATTCTCGGACTTTATTTTGAGAATGATATCATTATCTAGGCAAGTTAACTTGTTGGGAAACTTTTCTCTCAGAATATTTATGAATCAATGGCATTAGTCATCCTTAGACCTTCCATGTTATTATAGGGGTATTATCTGGATTTGTTTCTCATCCATTAGAAAAATTTTAAAACTAAACTAAACTTTGATTGAAGAATAGGAGGTCTCATTACGAGCCGACCTAATCATGATCATTAGCTCTGTCAGGGATAACATCATTTTTTATCACCAGGGTGATGGCTCTTGGTCATGTGGTGTGAAATTTGATATTTCAAGAAAATCTTGATTTTGTTTTCCTATATCTTTAATCTTCAGGTAAACATACAGAGATAACTGGTTCACCCAGCAAGTCGCCATTTGTTGGCACCCCCTTGATTTTATAATAATAAAGGGGCCCCATTGTAAATTTTGTAAATATTTAACGCTTGGTTTTCTTTAATTTATCTCTCTTTGTGTAGTTAGTTGTTTTCATGATCTCCCTTTGGATCCATCATTTTCCATGTTGCTTGATCTTTGGCTTGGTCTCCATTTTATGAGATTTGGATGATTTGGGTGATTTCAATGATTTGACTATGTTTCTTATCGGTTCTTAGACCTCATATATGGTTAACCTGATAATGATTTTCAATTATTAAGTATGTGCTTGGATTTATTTCAATTTGATGAGCATTATGGTCAATTGCTTAAAAAAAAATTATTAAAATTTAATTCACACTTATTTCTTTTATGACTTTGAATATTATTTTCATATATTCTTTTGAGCTCATCAAATAATTTGAAGAAAATTTAGTGTTGATAAAGTGATTATTAACATTATGTTAATAATTATGTTTACTTTATGTGAGAATGAGTTTCTATGTAAATTCTTTTCCATAAAGAATTCTCCAACTTTATCATTAATAATTTTTGAAATAATGTTAATATTATCCTTTCTTTAGTTATGTTGACTATATAAATATATCAATACATATTTGACTTATCTCACCATTATATATAAAGGGATTATAAAAAAAAACATGAAAAATAAAATAACAAAATTTCAATTTCAATTTATTTAAATTTTGTTTATTTTTCATGAAAAAAGTAATAATAATATATCATATTTTATCAAGGGAGGTTTCAACGTACATCCCCATTATATCAATGATATTGGGTGTTGGAGCAGGATCCCGCAGCTACAGAAGAAGCTGCTAATTTTGGCGGAAAGAGAGAAGTTTTGGCGGAAAAAGGACAGGGCAGAGCTATGACGGCGTAGCACGTTTCCAGCTGGAGAGCAGAGCCGGAAACCGTGAATTTTGGGATAGAAAAGTCAAGAAGGCAACGGTACCTGAGCGGCCGAGAGAAGAAAGCTCAACCACTGCATTGAAGGCAGCGGCGGAAGACAGGAGG
>LPNX010141364.1:396803-412270 GCA_001517045.1 Pseudotsuga menziesii
AGCATAGTCAACGTTAAGAGCGCAAAGTCGTAGTGGTAGGATATCGCAGAGAGGCGGTATCGCATTGGCAGAGGAGCTGCGGTGCGCGATACTGCGAGCTGAGGGCTTAGCGTTGAGGAAAGGATGGGTGTTCAGTGGTGCGCAGAGATGCGGTAAGGTTGGGCATATTGTGAGTAAGTGGAAGTGGTGCGACGCGAGAGGAAATCGTGCGACTTACGCGGGGTTAAGCATCGCACGGGTAAGAAGTTCTGTGAGCAGAAGGGGACGTGCGATGCAAGGAGCTAGTTGATCTAGTGGTGTGCAGGAGTAAGAAAGAGGAAGTAGGATGCGCAGAACCTGGTCCAAGACACTTGAGTCTTGGCCAACCCATGAGATTCACTTCGGGTGAGACTTCAGATCGCTTCGCGGTCTGTCGCTGAAAGGGACAGTGAGTTTTGGGTGTTGTTGATTAATTATAGTAAACCCGGGTCTGCCCATGCAATCAACATTGGGTCAAATATTGATGGTAGGTTAAAGAATTTAACATATTACAAAAATTCAAAATGATTATAGACTTTTTGTTGGCATTTTATTTACTACGGATGAATACAAATAGCTTTCACATAGGATTTGTTTAAGTTAACCATTCTTTTTATTTTTGGTTCATCTGCAGGATATCCGTTGAACATTTCATGAAGGGATATTTCAGGAGGATTGGTTGTTGCGTTAAGATTGCAGCCATTAAAAATGCCAACACTATTCAATTTGAAACCCAGTTTGCCACATTAAAAGTGATGGATATTTTTGGTGCAGTTCTACAAATGCGTAGAAGGAGAGGAGATCATTGAAGTCAAGGCTCAGTGAATCAATGAAGAAGGGAGATTCGTTTGTCAGTGATGGGGATGCGATTCAAAGTTGTGATAGCTGGCTCATCTAACAGAAGCCCGCACCAAAACAGGGAGACCGTGTTGCGTGGATGATTGTAAGCAAACGATGAAGAATCAGCTCGATCCATTAAAAACCCACTTCACAAATGGGCTGAATTACCCTTAGATATCAGCCGTTTTCAAAAAAAAATGCACAACCTGTGAGATATTCGAGTCGGTTTCAGCCAAATTTTTCAGGATTTTTTTGTTACGTCCAGATCCGTTTTTTCGAAGTTTGATAGAATTTGATCTCTCTATTTAAACAAGAGATAGGACTGTAGGTAGAAGGGGGCATCGCTATAGAATAGAGACGATATTTCATTGTTCTATTTCCTATTTGTAGTTTTTATAATTCAAATTATAATGAGGAGTCTCGACAGGATAAGAGAAACTTTGTTTTCATTATTCTATTTTCTATTTTGTAAAATTTCTGTTTGCAGAGTGGAGGAGACACTACCAGGATGGAGGGGCTAAAGAAAAACATCATTGAAATATTATTTCAGTACTAGTTTTATTCCTTACTGAGGTTTTATCTTCGGAGGTGGAATGTGACTGGAAATTCTTAGACTAGTATCGCTGATCGGTATTATTTTGGATACATTTTTATATTTCAATATATAATCTTCTACGTATAATATTGATGCAGTATACTTGGTTATGCTTGTATTCATTATTTGATATTACACTTTGTCAACACAATATTGTTATTTGAATTAGTATATTATTATAATTGAATTAATCAGTGCTTTTATTGAAAATTCGAGATATAATGATATACATATTTATGTTTGTTTTTTATCTCATTTGTATTTTTGCAATGTTTTCATTATGAACATTATCTTCTATTCAAATATTTAATGTTGTTTATTAGTTGTTAATTAATTTTACATTTCAGAAAAGTTTGAAGTAATTGCTTATTTCAATTTCTCTGTCATGGTAACATATAGCAGAATGATTTAGTGTGGATGGTTTAAATATTTTCATTTAAATCTTACTCATTTATCTTTCTTTTCACTTGAAATATTAATTGATAATTAATATAATATTCAAATTGCTCTCAGCTGGGATAGAATAATTTAGTTAGTGTTATTTTAAGTATAGTTTACATTTAACAGTTGATAAATAGAATTAGGTTAATTTTAGAATAATTATAAATAGTCTTTTAAAATTTAGAATATTCAATACAAAATCCTCAAAATCAAAGACTTTCATTAAGAAAGCAATTCTAGGATAACTTAGGTAGTAGAAAACTAATTTTAGGATTTATTTAGATAGAAATAAGATTAGGATAAATTTTTACTGAATTTTAGTTTCTCCTTAAGAGAAAAATTCAGTTGGTAGCAAGACCATAACCTGTGAGATTTTGTCATCCCAAACACACCGAGAGCTGCTTTAAGCTACTTGTGTGGGCTTAATCTCCTTAGTTGGCCTAGGTCAGAAAATCAGGCCAATAAGTCACAAATCACATCTTTAATTAATGCAATTTTGGAAACAATGACGGAAGCAAACCTGTTGCATAGAATGGTTGATATCAATATAAGGAATCGGGCCAGGATTGTGTCGATCCTACTGCAATCATTGGAAACCTAGAGTGAGGACGTTGATGTCTCTTTGTATAAGTTTGAAACAATCGCACTAGACATGAATAATCTATCGACACACAGCTTGGTGTGTGTACATAATTCGTCATCTAAATAACTGGTTGATCAGGAGAAGATAGTCAGTGATCACCTTATGAAATTGCAGGAGTGAGAAGAGGCAACAAAGCATGAGATTGAGAACTTAAAGAAGGATCAAGACAAACTAGTTGTCGAGAAGGAGCAGCCATGGGATGCCAGAAAAAATTTAGAAAATATATTTTCTTTGGCCTATCAGGAAATACCAGAAATACTAGAGGACATGGATGTGGAAGCCAAATCACAAAATCTAGGACAAGTCGTTGTCGATTTCAAACGGGATCTTGAATACTTGCAGGTGCTACTGAACCCACACACATTGTTGATGTATTTGTAACTTCGGAATGTATTCACTTGTATATATTATGTGTTGTACCCTAATGTTTCTATCAAGAAGTATATGTAATTTAATTGAGTCATGTCATACCCCAATGTTCCTATCGAAGATTCAATAATGTAAACAAGTCATGTAAAGTCATTGAGGTTAACCCTCTGTTGTAAGTCAGGAAAATAGTCCCCACAATTGAATTAAGGTTAACCCTCCTTATTGATTAGAGGGTAAAGTCCCCATAGTTGTGGGGCACTAGGGTTATTAGAATCTCCTAGAGAAGTCGGCCCTGGTAATTAATTTTTAAGTGAGGCCGACTTGTTGGAGTGGAGATAAAGTGAGAGAAAGAATATAAATAGAAGTGAGGCTCTCCTCATCTCTACACAACACACACTCACTCAACTAGGGCGCATGAGTGAGAGAAGAAGTGCTCACACAAATGTGAAGGAGAACAACTGTGGAGATCATCTTTTCTGTCTTTGGGTTTTACTATTGCCATTGGTGCTAATTCTATCTCTGAGGAATTTGTAGGGTTTTCTCCATTATGGTTTCCCTGAGGAAAATTCTTTGTGTCTCTTGTCTCTTGTCATTATTGATGTGCATGTTATTCGCTTAGATAAGATCCTAAGATCATATTGCTTAAATGATAAAAATATAACATGGTATCAGAGCTAACCCGAGAAGAAGACATTGTCCAGCTGCAAAAGCTATGGCTTCTTAATTTTTGGGTATCTTTCCACAGTCCATCAGCAAAAGAAGGACAGGCTAACTCTCCATTGAAGAGCGCATCTTTCTGTCAAAGCAGAATTTGATTATGGGCATTTTCAGTTTTTGCTGCGGGAAATTAGGGCTTTTTACAGAAGATGAATTTTTTAGTGAGCCCAGAATTGGATTTATCTCCTCATCAAAATCTAAGTTTAGAGACCAATTTTGATATTTTTGGTTGGGTAAAACTCTAGGAAATTCAAACCCTAGTTTGACCCCAAGCCTGAAAAACCCTAAAATACTAAAACAAGTAGTTTTGGTACATTCTCTATATCTCTAGATTGAAGAAGTCTTAGGGGCCAAAACTTTGACAAGCCGAAGATGAAATCCTAATGTACCATGATTAAAAATTTCAGCCTCATTTTCACTATATTCTGGGAGATATGTTTCCTCCAAGTCATCGTTACAACCTCTTCCACAATTCATCCCTAAACAAGACACATAGGGAGAGTTCCAATATCTCAAGCTACAAAGATCCAAATGAAAATTTGCAATATATTCTAGATAGGGAATGGACTGTAAATTCTGTGGTAAATGTTTCAGACCCTGAAGGAAAAACAGTGGCACATGGAAGTCTGTACAAATTCACTATTCTCAACAATCCTGAAACATGTCACCTTGGTAAAACGATCATAAGTCCTAATTGGTGAAACCAATTCTGGTAAAACCTATGGTGTTGGAAAGAGAATATATGAGGTTACCTCACTATGAAATTTCATACATAGAGGAGTAGTAATTTTTGAGATAACGCAGAAACAGTATCAAGCATTTTTGCAGAAGAAATTGGAAAACTAGGTCTTCTTGTTCTGGGAGCTTCCCTCCACTATTTTCAGAAAAGGAGTACATTGGAAATCTCACCTTGAAGAGGTATATCTTTCTATCAAATAAAATCTGAAAGATTCCAAGTTTTAAAAATTATGGTTTATCTGACAAACCCTATATCAGCCAGCTCTAAAACCAGGATGGACACCTCAAATTAGTAAGATCTAATATTTTGCTATTTACATTTTAGGTTCTCATGTCAAAATGACCTATCACACTAGCTTGATGAAAATATTGGTGAAACTGAAAAATTCCAAGCATGGAAGTATTGGATCTCATTGGTTCTTGAAGGAAATGAATTGGACACCTACATAAGTGGAGAGGTTCCAGTTCCAGAGGGAGATGAGGCTAAAATCCTTACACAAGAATAAATTGGTCAAGTCCAAGAAGATCATTGCTGATTCATTCACAGATCACCTTATACCACAAGTGTAGTCCCTAAATACACCTAAAGAGATGTTTGATTCCTTGACCAAGCTATTTGAAGGGAAGAACTCAAATCGGAAGATGACTTTGAGAAAACAGTTGAAGAATGTGAAGATCCAAAATGCAGAGACCATATAGTCATACTTTATAAGGGTCTCTCAAATCAAAGAACAACTTGAAGCAATAGAAGAAGAAGTGGAGAATGCAGAAGTTGTGATAACCACCTTGAATGACCTCCCAGGATCATGGGATTCATTAATTTGAGGAATGTGTGCCAGAAGGAAGTGATTACTTTCAGCAGACTCTGGGAAGAGTACACACAAGATGAAGCTCGACTCATAATAAGAGAAAAGAAGATGGGAGCCGCTGAAGATCAAGCTCTCACCATCCAAAGAAGATCCCTCAAGCAATGAGGAATACAAAGGACTCAACTCTTGAATAACCTCTTATTCATCTTAGCATTTGGATAAGAAATGATGAGTGAAGAAGATGATAAAGCTGAAGGCTCAAGAAGGAGTCTACCCATGAAATAAATAAAGATAAGTATGCAATTGTCATTTCATGATATTGTTTTGTTATGCTTTTGTTTATATTGAGTTGATGTATTATGCATGATAGGATGTTTGCATTAATGACTGTATACTACTAATATGCATGTGATGGGTAAGTAGCCCATGGTGCTATACAACTCTCCATTGATACTTATCTAGAATGGAACCTCTTTGCTGACATATTGGATTAGTGCACAATCTCAATGTTGTCCTGGTAGAGATGGAAGGCGTCTAGAAAGTTTCTATGAGATATGGATGAATGTTGTATTGGCTAAAATAGTTGCATGATCATATATTTATGCATAATAATTTTCCACTATGAAATGTTTCTAATCATACAACTAGTGCATTTGACTTGTAGGAAAGATCGCATATAATTGCCTACAAGAAAAGAAGGATGAGACTTGTTCCAAATAACAAGTGACAACAGCTCAAGAAAGAATCCAAGATGAAGAATAATATGATGATACTTTCCAATTATGTGACACTGTTGAGAGACATCATTGATGCAGAGCCTTCTAGCTATGAAAAAGTAGCCAAGAAGAAAGGGAAGGAGAATACCAATTCAAGAAGAATGATGTCTAGGATGTAGTATCAAGACCTAAAGGGAAGTCCATAATGTCTTCCATATGGATCTACATGATATAGCATGCAGTAGATGACAAAATCGTGGGATACAAGGCAACATTTGTAGCATGAGGCTTCTCACGGAAAGAAGGAATAGACTATGAGGAGACATTTGCAGTGTAATCTCCCAAAAATTTGTAAAAATTTAAAAAATTTCATTTAACATAAAATGTTCATAGATGTCACTACCTAAGAACCAATAACTGCTAACGGTTACTCAAACAGTAGTATTTAGAATTGAGCATTATAATTGTTTAGTTCTATATAATTGATTTGTTTATATTTAAAGTACTATGTTACGTATGTTGAATTTAGCAGTTTATGTTTTAAAAAGATAGAAAAGAAAACTACATCTAAACCTGATACTAAGTGTGTTTTTACTGTCTTTTGACAAGTAGGAAAGAACTCTAGTTGAGATCGAGGCTTACTTTGCTTACAACTAACGCAGTGAAGTGATGCTTCTTTTACAAGTTCTATACAGGTAAGTAGTTTTGTTACCAGTAATTCCAGATCGAGAATATCACTCAACTAGCATAGGATAAAATGCTAGTTAAATTTGTTTGTTTTGCAGCTTGACCCCGTAAAAGGTATTGTTGATCTTTTATTGTTAGAAACCTGCATAAGTGTTTGCAATACAATATTGTAATAAACTGGATTTTGTTCAGTTATGTTTACTGTCATAGACTTATTCAATTAACTTTCCTTTGGTGTTTTCAGTTAAAAGCTTGTATCTAATTTTAGATGGTGCATCTTATGGGCATATCTCTTTCTTCCATTAAGAGTACAGTAACCTAAGAAGTCTATAAACTAAAGGATATGTTAAACATACTTCTGACCAAAACTACACATTTATCGTTAGTATTTGGATATATTACTATTTATAATTATTCAAGTTCTTTCCAAAACTTTAATTATTTTATTCCAATGATTATCCTTTAACCAAGTATTAGTGTTTCATTTTCTTTTATATGAATTCTCATTTTATATGAGTTGTTATTAACAAGGCATATATTTGTATTTACAAATCCATGACTAGCCTAAATCCTATCTTAATAATCTCTATGGTTAAGCATTTTTATATATTTTTGGTTCATCCTCCATTGTTTTGTATCTTACTAATACCAATAGTAAACATTATTTAAAAAGAGGGAGAACATGGATATGCAAATGTTAAGGTTTAAGATTATGTAAAAGACCCTAGTCTCTCGTGATTATCTCCCACATTGATAATTTTGGTTTAAACAAACAAAAACCAAAACAGAGAGTATGAAACTGAAGCAAGTGCTAACATAAGGTTTTGACCTTTATACAAAAAGTGTGCAGGTGAGAAAATCGAACTATATCATGAAACCCATATCTCGCAAATAATTTGGACACATGGTTGGTGTTCAATGATTAGGGTTTATCTAACTTTGGAGGCAATTATAAAGTTGTTCTTAACCTAAAAAATCACATTTGAGTTCATTTGTTCTCAGAGCTATGGAGTGAGCAGCCGCAGGCTAATGGCCACATGGCTTTACTGTCACTCCATTGAATGTATGCTTCCTTTCCCGAACCATTCTTTCATTATGTTAAGATATTTACGTATCTTCTGCATCTATTCTGTGTGATACTCTTCAGCACCAATACCCTAGCTTCGTAGTCATCTCTCATGTTGATAAATTGACTCTGTGAGTGATTTTAACTATACACTGTGTGGTGAGATTCATTTTGAAGGAGTGAGCTTGGTTCTTGACTATAAAAATAAATTTAGCTGCGAGTAACAGGTTTTATGTTTTACTGCTTGTTTTAGTGTGGGTTTGATCCTCACTTCGTCGTGGCTTGGGATTTCACCCTTGAACACTACGAGTTGTGTTTCTTCTGACAGTGCTCTACTTCAACTCATGGTACTATCGAAGGAGACTAGGGTTGGCTTACAATGTCAAAACAGTTGCGCAAACTCTCAGGGTAAGAATCGAACTTAAATAAAAACTCTTCTGCACATAAAGAAGTTATTAATTTGTTAATTTATAAGTATTTAACGTTTTGGGTTTGATTTGTGCAGGCGCTCAAGATGATGGCTTGGTTCTGAAGGACTCCACCAACAAGGCTTCTATGATGGCATTCATCCCGGTAAGCCTTGGTTTCACCAGAGGTTCTCCTGCACTTGGTTGTATGGAATTTTTAGGAAGATTCTTCTGCGTGGTTGTTGGTTACTTGTTCGGCCGTGGCTATTAGATGCTCTCTTTGTTTTTTTTTCAAAGCCCTAGTGGTTGTTTTGTAATGAAAGGTTTTGGGGCTTTCATAGCCGTGACTTAATAAATTAAATTTTGGGCCTTTTCGGCCATGGTTGAAATATAGTGATGTTATTTTGATACCGGCTTTAAGCCGTGACTTTACTTGAACAGGCCATTGGGCTGTAACTGATATAGTTTCAGTTTTAGGGTTGAATGCTATTTGATTTTTATTTAAGCTTGAAGCTTACTACTTTGTAAACTATATTTTCATAATTTATATAAATATATTTACCGTAGTTTTAAATAAGTGAGGAAAACTGTGATATTCTTAATTGTTCGGGTTTTTCTTTGATTCTGTATATAATATCCTAAACAGGATTTTGTTACTGTAAAATTTATATTTAATTGGATTATGTTTAAACATGAAAGGAAATGTTTCAGACGGTTAGTTTCTAAGTTATAGTTTGATTTTATATAAATAATTAATTTTCTTTAGTAAATAGATAGAAGAAAAATAATGGATTATTCGACAGTAAATTCCTAAGTTAATTTATGTTTAGGGATTATTACTTTTTTTTTCTCAGTTTAAATTATCTTACAGTGTTAACTTATGTTTTCTTTGAGATAATGTATTTGATTTTTGGTAGATTTATCTATCAGAAAATTATGGTTAGATAAATGAAGAAATGTATGTTAAATAGAATCTGTATATGTGTGAACTTGTAAAATCCTTCTGTTAATAGAAAAGAAGGTAAAATCCATATTTTAATTTTGAATTAGTACATGGTTAATGTTGATTATAATGTTATTCTGATTCATTTTACTTGGATTAATAATGGATTTATCTCAGTACATTTCTAGCCATATTTACTGTTCTTCTATGTTAACCCTCCTTATTAAATTTTTGTTTGTATAACACCTGTTAACTATTATAATATTAAGCTTATAGTAAATAACCTATCTATTGTGTAAATAAATACATGGATTAAGTATATTAAACTTCCTAGAGACATATTTGTCTATATCATTATAGATTACTTCATCTAAGAAATACTTCTAATATAGAATAGAGAAACATACAGATGAATAACTCTTATGAAACCTGTAGAAAGTAAATAAACATATTCAAGCATACTTCATTCAGTTCTTCATCTGTATCTAATTGAACATACTGTACTAGAGTGCTACCTTACAAAAGGTGTGGAAAAATATAGTTTAGGTGTTTACTTTCCATTTATCAATTAACTCAGAAATTTCTCTACTCATTTACCCTAACCTAGTTGGTTCAGAACTTACTAACTTTCACAACATAAACATTTCTACTAACTAACCCTAACAGAAATAAAAACAGAAAATATACTATATCATTGATAAATCTTAAACTTTACAGATAACAATAAATAATGAGACAATTGAACTAAACAAGTAAAACCTGGAAGTATAAATGAGGTGACAACAGCTTAAGGAACCTGTTCCTCCCAACCAACTCCTGGAGAAGAGCTGGACTGCAATTCTCAGGACCCCGGAGCTTGTCTTACGGTCCACCTAGTAGAAGTACTGAGTGAGAGATGTAGTCTAGGAATCCTCTACAACTCCACTGAGTGTTCAGTAGTAAATCAGTTCTTCTTGCAGTAGCATGAACTCAGCTTAGAATAGCTGCACTAGTTCAGGTATTCAGCACTTTTCCACTCAAACTTACTTCAACTAGTCCCCTCCATCGAATTCTCTTGTGCACTCATTCACTCAGAATGATCACAAATTCAGAATAAGCAGCCTCATATGTCTTCAATGGGAATTTTCATTAGCATGCTTTGGGATTTTGGGTCAGTTTTTACTTAATGAGCCACCTACTCTTGTTCCACTTTCTTAGGGAATAATGACCACAAAAATAGGAAAGTTTCCACATGTAACAGCTAGAATTAGTTTGAGGATGATGCCACATGTCAATCTACTCTCAACCCAACCTCCTCCATCAAGTGACCAGTAAAACACTCATTTAACGGCTTCCCTAAGCTGTTGTCTCATCTTTCATTTATTTATTAAAAATATTCTGAAATTACATTAAATTATCCTTGACCCCATTTGGTCATTAATTACAAAACTTTAACATAAAATATAACCTAATGTTTTCTTCAAACATAAAAATATTTTGCAAATTGGGGCATGTGACATGCAGCCACTAGAAATTAAGACACATGATAGGAAGAATCATGTGTGAAAATGAAAGAAGGCCTTGTACAAGCTCAGAAGACACCCATGGGATAACACATACATGAGGAGCTTGAATATCACCTAGATTGATGAAGATATTAACCTTTGCTACAAGGTTGAATATGAAATCCTATAGAGAATGACAAGCTCACAGATGGGTGTGAGAAGAACATTTTCAAGATAGAGGATCTTGGTATCCAGTGACCCTAGATGGATGCATAGAATCTTAGTAGCATAGGAAGCTACTTGTCACTCTGGTACAGAATGTTTCAATGCATAGGCATGAAAGACAGAGGGAGAATGATGCTCTGCTTCAGAGGGAGTGACTGCAGAAGATCCTGAGGTTCGACATGGTACGATAGGATGGACATATTACTTAAGAATTTAGGCTTTACTGAGAGTAAAGAGAATTCCAACCTTTACTTCAAGGTTGAAGGTGGAAGACTAGTGATTCTCCTTTTATATGTCGATGACTTGTTCTTGACAAGAAAGGAGGAACTCATTAAAGTTGCAAGAAGGAGGCTTGCTGCCGAGTTTGAGATAAAGGACTTGGATATGATGCACTACTTTCTAGGCATAAAGGTGGGAGAAATTCGGATGGAATCTCTATGGGACAAGGGATGTATGAAGTAGAGATCCTGAAGAGGTCCAGGATGATGGACTGCAAGGCCATGACCACACCTATGGCATCGAGCCTGAAGCTATTGAGTGTTTCTTCATCAAAGATTATTTGTTCCTTGATGTACCTGACGAATATGAGACTAGATATTTTCTTTGCTGTAAACACATTGAGATGTGTTCACCTGATGGTTGCAAAGCATGCAGTGAGGTACCTGAAGGGTACAGTTGAGTATGGGCTCAAGTATGATACGAATTTGAAGATTAACCTGGAGGGTTATGTGGGTTCAGATTGGGCAAGCAGTGCCATTGATAAGAAGAGCACTTTGGGGTGCTACTTTAGTATGAGATCAGGTGTGATCTCTTGGATTAGCAAGAAAAAGTCCCACATGGCACTGAGTACAGCCGAGGAAAAATATGTTTCCACTTGCTCAGTTATTTGGGAGGTAGTATGTTTCTTTTGAAAACTACTATTTGATTTGATTTGATTGATCTAACTTGCATTTTTGTATGATGCAGAGAGGAGCAACGTGTGATCTAGATTGAGATCTCTCAAAAGAGGGAGTTCTATCTTATCCGGTGAGACAGGTTGTCTGAGCATAATTCTTGGTGAAGCTCGTAGGTTTCTCAGACGTAATCAATCCTGTAGGTTTTCCTCGAATGTAACACGGATGTAATCGGTCCTGGTGAATCTCGCAGGTTATCCTTGGACGTAATCAGCCCTGATGTGATTCTATGCTAGAAATGGCTAGAGTGTAGTTTGAGTACTTCAGGGAGAAGCTTGGTGTTCTCCAGATTGAGTTTCCCTCCAAGGGGAAGTGATGAGTCTGTGAGCCCTTTTGATATGGTGGTAGGACAGGCCTCCCATGGTTAGATATAAGTATTGATCCTTTCTGACATGGTGGTAGGATGTGTTCCTCCCATGGTCAGATATAAGTGTTGTTCCCTTCTAACATGGTGGTAGGTAGGGCCTCCCATGGTCAGATATAAGTGTTGATCCCTTTCTGACATGATGAGGTCAGATGCAAGTGCAGAGCCTTTCTGACATGATGAGGTCAGATGTAAGTGCAAATCCTTTCTGACATGATGAGGTCAGATGTAAGTGCATATCCTTTCTAACATGATGAGGTTGAATGTAAGTACAAAGCCTTTATGACAAGATGAGGTCGGATGTAAGTGTTGGGCCTTTCTGACATGGGTTTTGGATGTGTCCTTCGATGGTCAGATGTGAGTGTTGGGCGTGCCTTTCTGACATGGTTCTTGGATGTGTTCCTCCCATGGTCAGATGTAAGTGCTGGGTGGGCCTTTCTGACATGGTTCATTCCATGGTCAGATAAGTGTTGAAGATGATGAAGACCTACATGGAGGCTAGGCCTACAACCAGCATGAAAAAGGGTTGGCTCTGTAGAACTTCCTATGACAAGAATAATTGAGAGATAGCACCATTTGTTCAAGATGATAGAAGCAGTGATGATGATCCAAACTTGATGATCCAGTGATGATCTAGATCAAGTGATGATCTAGATCAAGTGATGATCCAGTGATTATAAGTGACAATCCAAATCCAGTGATGATCCGGACTTGATGTTGATCAAGTGTTGATCCAGTGGTGATCCAGACTTGATGATGTTCCAGTGATGATATAGACTTGATGTTGATCCATTTTTGATCTAGTGATGATTCAAACTTGATGTTGATCCAGTGATGATCCAGAGAAGAAGACTTGTGCTGATGAATTGTGTCAAGAGAATACCTTCCTAGTTAATAGGGAGTGTTGATGTATTTGTAACTTCTGAATGTATTCACTTGTATATCTTGTGTATTGTACCCCGATGTTTCTATCAGGAAGTATCTGTAATGTAATTGAGTCATGTCATACCCTGATGTTCCTATCGGGAGATTCAATAATGTAAACAAGTCATGTAAATTCATTGAGGTTAACCCTCAATTGTAAGTCGAGGAAATAGTCCCCACAATTGAGTTAAGGTTAACCCTCCTTGTTGGTTAGAGTTAAAGTCCCCACAGTTGTGGGGCACTAGGGTTATTGGACTCTCCTAGAGAATTCGGTCCTGGTAAGTAATTGTTAAGTGAGTTTGACTTGTTGGAGTGGAGATAAAGTGATTGAAAGTATATAAATAGAAGTGAGGCTCTCCTCATTTCTACACAACACACACTCACTCAACTGGGGCACATGAGTGAGAGAAGAAGTGCTCACAGAAGTGAGAGAGAGAATAGTTATGGAGATCATCTTTTCTATCTTTGGGTTTTACTGCTGCCATTGGTGCTCATTCTATCTTTGAGGAAGTTGCGGGGTTTTCTCATTTATGGTTTCCCTGAGGAAAATTCTTTGTGTCTCTTTTCTCTTCTGATTATTGTTGTGCATGTTATTCTCTCAGATAAGAAATTAATATCATATTGCTTAAATGATAAAAATCTAACAAACACCTCCATAGAAACATGCGGAATGAAAATGAAACATTGAAGATGTCACAACTGTTAGAAAACAGGACCGCAGAGAAATAAAGCATATACAGTTAAATCATTAAAAAAGATGCAAAACACATCAAAACATTACAAAGAGACACAGATATAACATGGTTCACCCAAACAATGGGCTACGTCCACAAAGAAATTGATAGTCCCTTTATTATAGTCCAGAAAGATGAAGGGATACAGCTTGCAGCAAAACCATTGCACTTCCTATTCATGCTCTCATGGTCTCTCTTCCAATACAAACTAATACCATGCACAGTCATGTTACAATGATTTATTTTATAGGGGAAATACCATGGGAAAATAATACAGTTAACCCAATACCATGGGTCCGCAAAACTGTTGCCTAACACACATCCCAAAAAAATTTCTTGGGGGCGCTACCCCTGAACCCCAAGGCAGGGGGAATGAGTGTACAGTACTCCTGGTTTACAATCACAACTGAATAATATCTCTGGATCTAGAAGATTAGGATCCACAACCAACAATCTCCCACTTGGAGACTGATCACAGCAACTCTACCGCTACTAGACTATGCCCTGGACCTTTGACTTGGAAAATTTATTATTTTCACCTTCATGATCAAAGGCCAATAGAAACTGATCAGGAACTCAGTTTCTCTTTGGTTACTCCCTTTGTCAACATGTCTGCATGATTCTGGCTAGTATGTATCTTTTTCCAGTTTTAACAGTTCTTCATCCAGAACAAATCTTATGAACTGGTACTTGAGTTTTATATGTTTAGTCCTTGAATGAAAGGCTAAGTTCTTTGCAAGATGAATGGCACTCTGGTTTTCATTGTACAACCTACTATTCTCTTGCTTCTTACCCAATTCTTCCATGAACCTTTGCAACCAAATCATCTCCTTAATAGCCTCTGTAGCAGTAACACAGTCTGTTTCCATTGTTGAAAGTGCAACAACCTGTTGCAGTTTTGAAATCCAACTTACCATTGTTCCACCCATAGTAAACACATACCCTGTGGTGCTCCTCCTGATGTCTTTATCACCAGCCATATTTGCATCAACATATCCCTATAGAAGAGTGTCTGAACCTCCAAAACATAATGCATGTGAAGTGGGACCTCTCAAATACCTAAGAATCCATTGTACTACTTTCCAATTCTCTTTACCTAGATTATTCATATAACTTCTCACAACTCCCACCGCATGTGTAATATATGGTCTTGTGCACACCATGGCATACATCAAGCTTCCAACTGCTGATGAATAGGGAATCTTGGACATGTAATCTATCTCTTTCTGTGTCTCTGGACACATATCCTTTCCTAGTTTGAAATGGTTAGCCAAAGGTGTACTAACTGGTTTTGCATTCTGCATTCTAAACCTATGCAACACCTTTTCTATGTACTCACCTTGAGACAACGTCAATTTGCGATTTTTCCTATCGCTTGTTATTCTCATACCAAGGATTTGCTTTGTAGCACCCAAATCCTTCATCACAAATGATTTAGCTAGTTTTCTTTTAAGCACATTTTGTTAGAATAATCAACCCATAGTATTTACCCACTTAGACATTAATTCATTTATTTTGTCTTATTTGCCTAGTCCATGACTCCCACCATGTGCAAGTTGATATTTGCCTATCCATAGAGGTCAAACTTGACATTATTGACTCATGGAGCGCTTGGGAAAGCCTTAGGAATCAAATATGCTTTATTCCTGGCCTCCTAGGGGCCGATCTATTTTTTCTGCTTTATACCCTGCTTTTCAGTGTTTTAAGGCACATAGGAAAGCAAGACTAGGTGAGGTGAATCAGCTTTGTCGCCTCTTCCTCCTCCACTCTTTCCTCCATGCAAAAGCATGTATG